>BNCR01000001.1:34529514-34715777 GCA_014656515.1 Oryzias celebensis | reverse complement strand
TGTCTAATGATGTCATAGATGACATCATCATGTCACATGATGTCATAGATGAGATCATCATGTGACATGATGTCATAGATGACATCATCCAGTCAATTGACGTCATAGATGACGTCATCATGTCACATGATGTCATAGATGACATCATCCAGTCACATGACGTCATAGATGACATCATCATGTCAAATGACGTCATGGATGACATCAACATGTTATCTTATGTCAAATATGACATCATCATGTCTCATGACATCTTAAATAACATCACACAGTCATAACACGTCAAAGATGATATCATCATGTCACATAAATTCATAAATGACATCATCCAGTCACATGACGTCATAGATGACATCATCATGTCAAATGACGTCATAGATGACATCAACATGTTATCTTACGTCGAAGATGACATCATCATGTCACATAAATTCATAAATGACATCATCATCTCAAATGATGTCATAAATGACATAATCATGTCATCTTATGTCAAGATGATATCATCATGTCATATGATGTCATAGAGGACATCATCATGTCACATGATGTCATAGATGACATCATCATGTCATATGATGTCATAGATGACATCATCATGTCATATGTTGTCATAGATGACATCATCATGTCACATGACGTCATAGATGACATCATCATGTCACATCACGCAATAGATGACATCATCATATCATATAATGTCTTACATGACATCATCATGTCACATGTTGTCATAGATGACATCATCATGTCACATGACGTCAAAGATGACATCCTCATGTCATCTTATGTCAAAGATAACATCATAATGTAACATGACGTCGTACATGACATCACCATGTCATCTTATGTCAAATATGACATCATCCAGTCACATGACGTCATAAATGACATCATCATGTCAAATGACGTCATAGATGACATCAACATGTTATCTTATGTCAAGATGACATAATCCTGTCATATGATGTCATAGATGACATCATCATGTCTAATGATGTCATAGATGACATCATCATGTCACATGATGTCATAGATGAGATCATCATGTGACATGATGTCATAGATGACATCATCCAGTCAATTGACGTCATAGATGACGTCATCATGTCACATGATGTCATAGATGACATCATCCAGTCACATGACGTCATAGATGACATCATCATGTCAAATGACGTCATGGATGACATCAACATGTTATCTTATGTCAAATATGACATCATCATGTCTCATGACATCTTAAATAACATCACACAGTCATAACACGTCAAAGATGATATCATCATGTCACATAAATTCATAAATGACATCATCCAGTCACATGACGTCATAGATGACATCATCATGTCAAATGACGTCATAGATGACATCAACATGTTATCTTACGTCGAAGATGACATCATCATGTCACATAAATTCATAAATGACATCATCATCTCAAATGATGTCATAAATGACATAATCATGTCATCTTATGTCAAGATGACATCATCATGTCATATGATGTCATAGATGACATCATCATGTCACATGATGTCATAGATGACATCATCATGTCACATGATGTCATAGATGACATCACTATGTCACATGTAGTCATAGATGACATCATCATGTCACATGACATCATAGATGACATCATCATGTCACCTGACGTCATAGATGACATCATCATGTCACATGATGTCATAGATGACATCGTCATGTTACATGAAGCCATAAATTACATTATCATGTCATATGACATCATAGATAACAGCATCATATCATATGATGTCATTTATGACATCATCATGTCATGTGATGTCGTTTATGACATTATGTCATATAATGTAGTTTTTGACATTATGTCATATGATGTCATAGATCACATTATCCTGTCAAATGACGTCATAGATGACATCAACATGTTATCTTACGTCAAAGATGACATCATCTTGTCACATAAATTCATAAAATGACATCATCATCTCACATGATGTCATAAATGACATCATCATGTCATCTTATGTCAAGATGACATAATCCTGTCATATGATGTCATAGATGACATCATCATGTCTAATGATGTCATAGATGACATCATCATGTCACATGATGTCATAGATGACATCATCATGTCACATGACATCATAGATGACATCATCATGTCACCTGACGTCATAGATGACATCATCATGTCACATGATGTCATAGATGACATCATCATGTTACATGAAGCCATAAATTACATTATCATGTCATATGACATCATAGATAACAGCATCATATCATATGATGTCATTTATGACATCATCATGTCATGTGATTTCGTTTATGACATTATGTCATATAATGTAGTTTTTGACATTATGTCATATGATGTCATAGATCACATTATCATGTCACATGAAGTCATAGATGACATGTTCATGTCACGTGACATCATAGATGACACCATCATGTCACATAACGTCACAAATTACATCATCATGTCACATGACGTCATATATGACATCATCATGTCATATGACGTCATAGATGACATCATCATGTCATATTATGTGGTATATGACGTCATCACATCATATAATGTCGTTTCTGACATTATGTCATATGATGTCATAGATGACATCATCATGTCACATAAAGTTATAGATGACATGTTCATGTCACATGACATCATAGATGACACCATCGTGTCAAATGACATCATAGATGACATCATCATGTCACATGACGTCAAAGATGATATCATCATGTCAAATGACGTCAAAGATTACATCATCATGTCACATGATATCATAAATGACATCATTATGTAACAAGATGTCATAAATGATATCATCATGTCACATGAAGTCATAAATGACATCATCATGTCAAATGATGTCATAGATGACGTCATCATTTCACATGAAGTCATAGATGACAAAATGATGTCATATACTATCATAGATGACAACCTCATTTAACATGAAGTTATAGATGATATCAGCATATCACATGACGTCATCGATGACATCATCATGTCATATGATGTCGTTTATAACATACTTATGTCATGTGATGTCATATGTGCTATCAACATGTCATATGATATCACAGATTACATCATTATGTCACATGACGTCATAGATTACAACATCATGTCACATGACATCATAGATTACATCATCATGTCATATGATGTCATTTATGACATCATCATGTCATATGATGTCATTTCTGACATCATCATATCATATGATGTTGTTTCTGACATTATGTCATATGATGTAATAGATGACATCATCATGTCACATGAAGTCATAGCTGAATTCTTTATGTCTCATGACAGCATAGATTACATAATACTGTTAAATGACATCATAGATGACATCATCATGTCATATGATGTCATAGATGACATCATCATGTCACAGGAAGTCATAGATGACATCTACATGTCTCATGACAACATAGATGACAATCCTGTTAAATGACATCATAGATGACATCATCATGTGAAATGACATCATAGATGACATCATCATGTCATATGATGTCATAGATGACATCATCATGTCACATGAAGTCATAGATTAAATCTTCATGTCTCATGACATCAGAGCTGACATAATCATGTCAAATGACGTCATAGATGACATCATCATGTCATATGATGTCATAGATGACATCATCATGTCACATGAAGTCATAGATGACATCATAATGTCACATGAAGTCATAAATAATATCATCATGTCACATAGCATCATAGATGACATCATGTCACATGATGGGATATATAGCATCTATATGTCATATGATATCATAGATGACATCATTATGTAACATGATGTCATAGATGATATCATCATGTCACATGAAGTCATAAATGACATCATCTTGTCAAATGATTTCATAGATGACATCATCACGTCAAATGATGTCATAGATGACGTCATCATGTCACAAGAAGTCATAGCTGACATCTTTATGTCTCATGACATCATAGATAACATAATCATGTCAAATGACATCATAGATGACATCAGCATGTCAAAAGATGTCATATATGACATCATCACGTCAAATGATGTCATAGATGACGTCATCATGTCACAAGAAGTCATAGCTGACATCTTCATGTCTCATGACATCATGGATAACATAATCATGTCAAATGACATCATAGATGACATCATCATGTCACATGAAGTCATAGATGGCATCAACATGTTATACGATATCATAGATGACATCATTATGTAACATAATGTCAAAAATGATATCATCATGTCACATGAAGTCATAAATGACATCATCATGTCAAATGATGTGATAGATGACGTCACTATGTCAAATGAAGTCATAGATAACAAAATGATGTCATATTATATGATAGATGACAACCTCATGCAACATGAAGTAATAAATGATGTCAGCATATCACATGACGTCATCGATGACATCATCATGTCATATGATGTCATAGATGACATCATCACGTCACATAAAGTCAGGGAAGACATCGTTAAGTCACATGACGTCATAGATGATATATTCATGTCAAATGATGTCACATATGACATCATCATGTCATATAATGTCAGAGAGGACATCATCATGTCACATGAAGTCATAGATTACATCATGTCACATGACATCATATATGACATCATCATGTCATATGACGTCATAGATGACATCATCATGTAATATGATGTCGTTTATGACATCATCATGTCATATAATGTCATAAATGACATCATCATGTCACATGACGTCATATATGACATCATCATGTCATATGACGTCACAGATGACATCATCATGTAATATTATGTGGTATATGACGTCATCATGTCATATAATGTCGTTTCTGACATTATGTCATATGATGTCATAGATGACATCATCACGTCACATAAAGTCATAGAAGACATCATTAAGTCACATGACGTCATAGATGATATATTCATGTCAAATGATGTCACATATGACATCATCATGTCATATAATGTCATAAATGACATCATCATGTCACATGACGTCATATATGACATCATCATGTCATATGACGTCACAGATGACATCATCATGTAATATTATGTGGTATATGACATCATCATGTCATATAATGTCATAGATGACATCATCATGTCATATGATGTCATAGATGACATCATCATGTTATCTTATGTCAAAGATGACATCATCATGTCACATAAATTCATAGATGACATCATCATGTCACATGATGTCATAAATGACATCATCATGTCACATGTACTCATAGATAACATTATCATGTCACATGACGTCATGGATGACATCATCATGTCACCTGACGTCATAGATGACATCATCATGTCACCTGACGTCATAGATGACATCATCATGTCACATGACGTCATAGATGACATCATCATGTCACATGACGTCAAAGATGACATCCTCATGTCATCTTACGTCAAAGATAACATCCTCTTGTCATCTTATGTCAAAGATAACATCATAATGTAACATGACGTCGTAGATGACATCATCATGTCATCTTATGTCAAATATGACATCATCCTGTCTCATGACATCATAAATAACATCACAATGTCATAAGACGTCATAGATGACATCACCATATCACTTGATGTCATAAAAATACATCATCATGTAACATCACACCATAGATGACATCATCATATCACATGAAGTCATAAATGACATCATCATGTCACCTGATGTCATAGATGACATCATCATGTCACCTGATGTCATAGATGACATCATCATGTCATCTTATGTCATAGATGACATCATCATGTCATCTTATGTCAAAGATGATATCATCATGTCATCTTATTTCAAAGATGACATCATCATGTCACATGAAGTCATAAATGACATCATCATGTCACCTGATATCATAGATGACATCATCATTTCACATTATGTCATAGATGACATCATCATGTCATCTTATGTCAAAGATTACATCATCATGTCACATGATGTCATAGATGACATCATCATGTCATATGATATCATAGATGACATCATCATGTCATATGTTGTCATAGATGACATCATCATGTCATGTGATGTCATAGATGACATCATCATGTCACATGATGTCATAGATGACATCATCATATCATATGATGTCATAGATTACATCATCCAGTCACATGCCGTCATAGATGACATCATCATGCCATATGATGTCATAGATGACATCATAATGTCATGAAGTCATAGATGACATCACCATGTCACATAATGTCATAGATGACATCATCATGTCACATGACGTCATAGATGAGATCATCATGTCACATGCTGTCATAGATGACATTATCCAGTCACATGACGTCATAGATGACATCATCATGTCAAATGACGTCATAGATGACATCATCATGTCAAATGACGTCATAGATGACATCAACATGTTATCTTATGTCAAAGATGACATCATCATGTCACATAAATTCATAGATGACATCATCATGTCACATGATGTCATAAATGACATCATCATGTCACATGTACTCATAGATGACATCATCATGTCACATGACGTCATGGATGACATCATCATGTCACCTGACGTCATAGATGACATCATCATGTCACCTGACGTCATAGATGACATCATCATGTCACATGACGTCATAGATGACATCATCATGTCACATGACGTCATAGATGCGTCATCATGTCACATCACGCAATAGATGACATCATCATGTCACATGACGTCATAGATGACATTATCATGTCACATCACGCAATAGATGACATTATCATGTCATATAATGTCATACATGACATCATCATGTCACATGTTGTCATAGATGACATCATCATGTCACATGACGTCAAAGATGACATCCTCATGTCATCTTATGTCAAAGATAACATCCTCATGTCATCTTATGTCAAAGATAACATCATAATGTAACATGACGTCGTAGATGACATCATCATGTCATCTTATGTCAAATATGACATCATCATGTCTCATGACATCATAAATAACATCACAATGTCATAAGACGTCATAGATGACATCACCATATCACATGATGTCATAAAAATACATCATCATGTAACATCACACCATAGATGACATCATCATGTCACATGAAGTCATAAATGACATCATCATGTCACCTGATGTCATAGATGACATCATCATGTCACATGATGTCATAGATGACATCATCATGTCATCTTATGTCATAGATGACATCATCATGTCATCTTATGTCAAAGATGACATCATCATGTCATCTTATTTCAAAGATGACATCATCATGTCACATGAAGTCATAAATGACATCATCATGTCACCTGATATCATAGATGACATCATCATGTCACATTATGTCATAGATGACATCATCATGTCATCTTATGTCAAAGATTACATCATCATGTCACATGATGTCATAGATGACATCATCATGTCATATGATGTCATAGATGACATCATCATGTCATATGTTGTCATAGATGACATCATCATGTCATGTGATGTCATAGATGACATCATCATGTCACATGATGTCATAGATGACATCATCATGTCATATGATGTCATAGATGACATCATCCAGTCACATGACGTCATAGATGATATCATCATGTCAAATGACGTCATAGATGACATCAACATGTTATCTTAAGTCAAAGATGACATCATCATGTCACATAAATTCAGAAATGACATCATCATTTCACATGATGTCATAAAATTACATCATCATGTAACCTCACACCATAGATGACATCATCATGTCACATGAAGTCATACATGACATCATCATATCACCTGATGTCATAGATGACATCGTCATGTCACATGATGTCATAGATGACATCATCATGTCATCTTATGTTAAAGATTACATCATCATGTCATATGATGTCATAGATGACATCATCATGTCATATAATGTCATAGATGACATCATCATGTCATATGATGTCATAGAGGACATCATCATGTCACATGATGTCATAGATGACATCATCATGTCATATGATGTCATAGATGACATCATCATGTCATATGTTGTCATAGATGACATCATCATGTCATGTGATGTCATAGATGACATCATCATGTCACATGACATCATAGATGAGATCATCATGTCACATGATGTCATAGATGACATCATCCAGTCACATGACGTCATAGATGACATCATCATGTCAAATGACGTCATAGATGACATCAACATGTTATCTTATCTCAAAGATGACATCATCATGTCACATAAATTCATAAATGACATCATCATCTCACATGATGTCATAAATGACATAATCATGTCATCTTATGTCGAGATGACATCATCATGTCATATGATGTCATAGATGACATCATCATGTCTAATGATGTCATAGATGACATCATCATGTCACATGATGTCATAGATGACATTACTATGTCACATGAAGTCATAGATGACATCATCATGTCACATGACATCATAGATGACATCATCATGTCACATGACGTCATAGATGACATCATCATGTCACATGACGTCATAGATGACATCATCATGTCACATGACGTCATAGATGACATCATCATGTCACATGACATCATAGATGACATCATCATGTCACCTGATGTCATAGATGACATCATCATGTCACATGACGTCATAGATGACATCATCATGTCACATGACGTCATAAATGACATCATCATGTCACATTAAGTCATAGATGACATCATCATGTCACATCACGCCATAGATGACATCATCATGTCACATAAATTCAGAAATGACATCATCATTTCACATGATGTCATAAAAATACATCATCATGTAACATCACACCATAGATGACATCATCATGTCACATTAAGTCATAAATGACATCATCATGTCACATGATGTCATAGATTACATCATCATGTCATCTTATGTCAAAGATTACATCATCATGTCACATGATGTCATAGATGACATCATCATGTCATATAATGTCATAGATGACATCATCATGTCATATGATGTCATAGATGACATCATCATGTCACATGATGTCATAGATGACATCATCATGTCATATGATGTCATAGATGACATCATCATGTCATATGATGTCATAGATGACATCATCATGTCACATGACGTCATAGATGACATCATCATGTCATATGATGTCATAGATGACATCATCATGTCATATGTTGTCATAGATGACATCATCATGTCATATGATGTCATAGATGACATCATCATGTCATATGATGTCATAGATGACATCATCATGTCATATGATGTCATAGATGACATCATCATGTCATCTTATGTCAAAGATGACATCATCATGTCACATAAATTCATAGATGACATCATCATGTCACATGATGTCATAAATGACATCATCATGTCATCTTATGTCAAAGATGACATCATCATGTCATATAATGTCATAGATGACATCATCATGTCATATGATGTCATAAATGACATCATCATGTCACATGAAGTCATAGATGACATCACCATGTCACATAATGTCATAGATGACATCATCATGTCACATGACGTCATAGATGAGATCATCATGTCACATGATGTCATAGATGACATTATCCAGTCACATGACGTCATAGATGACATCATCATGTCACATGACGTCATAGATGACATCATCATGTCACATGATGTCATAGATGACATCATCATGTCACATGATGTCATAGATGACATCATCATGTCATATGTTGTCATAGATGACATCATCATGTCATGTGATGTCATAGATGACATCATCATGTCACGTGAAGTCATAGATGACATCATCATGTCACATGATGTCATAGATGACATCATCCAGTCACATGACATCATAGATGACATCATCATGTCAAATGACGTCATAGATGACATCAACATGTTATCTTATGTCAAAGATGACATCATCATGTCACATAAATTCATAGATGACATCATCATGTCACATGATGTCATAAATGACATCATCATGTCATCTTATGTCAAAGATTACATCATCATGTCATATGATGTCATAGATGACATCATCATGTCATATGATGTCATAGATGACATCATCATGTCATATGATGTCATAGATGACATCATCATGTCACATGATGTCATAGATGACATCATCATGTCACATGATGTCATAGATGACATCATCATGTCATATGATGTCATAGATGACATCATCATGTCATATGATGTCATAGATGACATCATCATGTCACATGAAGTCATAGATGACATCATCATGTCACATGATGTCATAGATGACATCATCCAGTCACATGACATCATACATGACATCATCATGTCAAATGACGTCATAGATGACATCAACATGTTATCTTATGTCAAAGATGACATCATCATGTCACATAAATTCATAGATGACATCATCATGTCACATGATGTCATAGATGACATCATCATGTCACATGACGTCATAGATGACATCATCATGTCACATGATGTCATAGATGACATCATCATGTCACATGATGTCATAGATGACATCATCATGTCACATGACGTCATAGATGACATCATCATGTCACATGACGTCATAGATAACATCAACATGTCATCTTATGTCAAAGAAGATGACATCATCTTATTTCAAAGATGACATCATCATGTCACATGAAGTCATAAATGACATAATCATGTCACCTGATATCATAGATGACATCATCATGTCACATAAATTCATAGATGACATCATCATGTCACATGATGTCATAAATGACATCATCATGTCACATGTACTCATAGATGACATCATCATGTCACATGACGTCATGGAGGACATCATCATGTCACCTGACGTCATAGATGACATCATCATGTCACCTGACGTCATAGATGACATCATCATGTCACATGACGTCATAGATGACATCATCATGTCACATGACGTCATAGATGTGTCATCATGTCACATCACGCAATAGATGACATCATCATGTCACATGACGTCATAGATGACATCATCATGTCACATGACGTCATAGATGACATCATCATGTCACATCACGCAATAGATGACATTATCATGTTATATAATGTCATACATGACATCATCATGTCACATGTTGTCATAGATGACATCATCATGTAACATGATCTCAAAGATGACATCCTCATGTCATCTTATGTCAAAGATAACATCCTCTTGTCATCTTATGTCAAGCATAACATCATAATGTAACATGACGTCGTAGATGACATAATCATGTCATCTTATGTCAAATATGACATCATCCTGTCTCATGACATCATAAATAACATCACAATGTCATAAAACGTCATAGATGACATCACTATATCACATGATGTCATAAAAATACTTCATCATGTAACATCACACCATAGATGACATCATCATATATCATGAAGTCATAAATGACATCATCATGTCACTTGATGTCATAGATGGCATCATCATGTCACCTGATGTCATAGATGACATCATCATGTCACATGATGTCATAGATGACATCATCATGTCATCTTATGTCAAAGATTACATCATCATGTCATATGATGTCATAGATGACATCATCATGTCATATGATGTCATAGATGACATCATCATGTCATATGTTGTCATAGATGACATCATCATGTCACATGACGTCATAGATGAGATCATCATGTCACATGACGTCATAGATGACATCATCCAGTCACATGACGTCATAGATGACATCATCATGTCATCTTATGTCAAAGATGACATCATCATGTCATCTTATTTCAAAGATGACATCATCATGTCACATGAAGTCATAAATGACATAATCATGTCACCTGATATCATAGATGACATCATCCTGTCACATTATGTCATAGATGACATCATCATGTCATCTTATGTCAAAGATTACATCATCATGTCACATGATGTCATAGATGACATCATCATGTCATATGATGTCATAGATGACATCATCATGTCATATGTTGTCATAGATGACATCATCATGTCACATTATGTCATAGATGACATCATCATGTCACATGATGTCATAGATGACATCATCATATCATATGATGTCATAGATTACATCATCCAGTCACATGACGTCATAGATGACATCATCATGTCAAATGACGTCATAGATGACATCAACATGTTATCTTAAGTCAAAGATGACATCATCATGTTACATAAATTCAGAAATGACATCATCATTTCACATGATGTCATAAAAATACATCATCATGTAACATCACACCATAGATGACATCATCATGTCACATGAAGTCATAATTGACATCATCATATCACCTGATGTCATAGATGACATCGTCATGTCACATGATGTCATAGATGACATCATCATGTCATCTTATGTCAAAGATTACATCATCATGTCATATGATGTCATAGATGACATCATCATGTCATATAATGTCCTAGATGACATCATCATGTCATATGATGTCATAGAGGACATCATCATGTCACATGATGTCATAGATGACATCATCATGTCATATGATGTCATAGATGACATCATCATGTCATATGTTGTCATAGATGACATCAATATGTCATGTGATGTCATAGATGACATCATCATGTCACATGACATCATAGATGAGATCATCATGTCACATGATGTCATAGATGACATCATCCAGTCACATTACGTCATAGATGACATCATCATGTCAAATGACGTCATAAATGACATCAACATGTTATCTTATGTCAAAGATGACATCATCATGTCACATAAATTCATAAATGACATCATCATCTCACATGATGTCATAAATGACATAATCATGTCATCTTATGTCGAGATGACATCATCATGTCATATGATGTCATAGATGACATCATCATGTCTAATGATGTCATAGATGACATCATCATGTAAAATGATTTCATAGATGACATTACTATGTCACATGTAGTCATAGATGACATCATCATGTCACATGACATCATAGATGACATCATCATGTCACATGACGTCATAGATGACATCATCATGTCACATTACATCATAGATGACATCATCATGTCACATGACGTCATAGATGACATCATCATGTCACCTGACATCATAGGTGACATCATCATGTCACCTGATGTCATAGATGACATCATCATGTCACATGACGTCATAGATGACATCATCATGTCACATGACGTCATAGATGACATCATCATGTCACATGACGTCATAGATGACATCATCATGTCACATCACGCCATAGATGACATCATCATGTCATATAATGTCATACATGACATCATCATGTCACATGTTGTCATAGATGACATCATCATGTCACATGACGTCAAAGATGACATCCTCATGTCATCTTATGTCAAAGATAACATCATACTGTAACATGTAGTCGTAGATGACATCATCATGTCATCTTGTGTCAAATATGACATCATCATGTCTCATGACATTATAAATAACATCACAATGTCATAAGACGTCATAGATGACATCACTATATCACATGATGTCATAAAAATACATCATCATGTAACATCACACCATAGATGACATCATCATGTCACATGAAGTCATAAATGACATCATCATGTCACATGATGTCATAGATGACATCATCATGTCATCATATTTCAAAGATTACATCATCATGCCATATGATGTCATAGATGACATCATCATGTCATATGTTGTCATAGATGACATCATCATGTCACATAATGTCATAGATGACATCATCATGTCACATGACGTCATAGATGAGATCATCATATCACATGCTGTCATAGATGACATTATCCAGTCACATGATGTCATAGATGACATCATCATGTCAAATGACGTCATAGATGACATCATCATGTCAAATGACGTCATAGATGACATCAACATGTTATCTTATGTCAAAGATGACATCATCATGTCACATAAATTCAGAGATGACATCATCATGTCACATGATGTCATAAAAGACATCATCATGTCACATGTACTCATAGATGACATCATCATGTCACATGATGTCATGGATGACATCATCATGTCACCTGACATCATAGATGACATCATCATGTCACCTAACGTCATAGATGACATCATCATGTCACATGACGTCATAGATGACATCATCATGTCACATGACGTCATAGATGTGTCATCATGTCACATCACGCAATAGATGACATCATCATGTCACATGACGTCATAGATGACATCATCATGTCACATGACGTCATAGATGACATCATCATGTCACATCACGCAATAGATGACATTATCATGTTATATAATGTCATACATGACATCATCATGTCACATGTTGTCATAGATGACATCATCATGTAACATGACGTCAAAGATGACATCCTCATGTCATCTTATGTCAAATATGACATCATCCTGTCTCATGACATCATAAATAACATCACAATGTCATAAGACGTCATAGATGACATCACTATATTAGATGATGTCATAAAAATACCTCATCATGTAACATCACACCATATATGATATCATCATATCACATGAAGTCATAAATGACATCATCATGTCACCTGATGTCATAGATGACATCATCATGTCACCTGATGTCATAGATGACATCATCATGTCACATGATGTCATAGATGACATCATCATGTCATCTTATGTCAAAGATTACATCATCATGTCATATGATGTCATAGATGACATCATCATGTCATATAATGTCTTAGATGACATCATCATGTCATATGATGTCATAGATGACATCATCATGTCATATGATGTCATAGATGACATCATCATGTCATATGATGTCATAGATGACATCATCATGTCATATGTTGTCATAGATGACATCATCATGTCATGTGATGTCATAGATGACATCATCATGTCACATGACGTCATAGATGAGATCATCATGTCACATGACGTCATAGATGACATCATCCAGTCACATGACGTCATAGATGACATCATCATGTCATCTTATGTCAAAGATGACATCATCATGTCATCTTATGTCAAAGATGACATCATCATGTCACATGAAGTCATAAATGACATCATCATGTCACCTGATGTCATAGATGACATCATCATGTCATCTTATGTCAAAGATTACATCATCATGTCACATGATGTCATAGATGACATCATCATGTCATATGATGTCATAGATGACATCATCATGTCATATGTTGTCAAAGATGACATCATCATGTCACATGATGTCATAGATGACATCATCATGTCATATGATGTCATAGATGACATCATCATGTCATATGATGTCATAGATGACATCATCATGTCACATTATGTCATAGATGACATCATCATGTCACATGATGTCATAGATGACATCATCATGTCATATGATGTCATAGATTACATCATCCAGTCACATGACGTCATAGATGACATCATCATGTCAAATGACGTCATAGATGACATCAACATGTTATCTTAAGTCAAAGATGACATCATCATGTCACATAAATTCATAGATGACATCATCATGTCACATGATGTCATAAAAATACATCATCATGTAACATCACACCATAGATGACATCATCATGTCACATGAAGTCATAAATGACATCATCATGTCACCTGATGTCATAGATGACATCATCATGTCACATGATGTCATAGATGACATCATCATGTCATCTTATGTCAAAGATTACATCATCATGTCATATGATGTCATAGATGACATCATCATGTCATATAATGTCTTAGATGACATCATCATGTCATATGATGTCATAGAGGACATCATCATGTCACATGATGTCATAGATGACATCATCATGTCATATGATGTCATAGATGACATCATCATGTCATATGTTGTCATAGATGACATCATTATGTCATGTGATGTCATAAATGACATCATCATGTCACATGACGTCATAGATGAGATCATCTTGTCACATGATGTCATAGATAACATCATCCAGTCACATGACGTCATAGATGACATCATTATGTCAAATGACGTCATAGATTACATCAACATGTTATCTTATGTCGAAGATGACATCATCATGTCACATAAATTCATAAATGACATCATCATCTCACATTATGTCATAAATGGCATAATCATGTCATCTTATGTCAAGATGACATCATCATGTCATATGATGTCATAGATGACATCATCATGTCTAATGATGTCATAGATGACATCATCATGTCACATGATGTCATAGATGACATCACTATGTCACATGTAGTCATAGATGACATCATCATGTCACGTGACATCATACATGACATCATCATGTCACATGACGTCATAGATGACATCATCATGTCATATGATGTCATAGATGACATCATCATGTCATATAATGTCCTAGATGACATCATCATGTCATATGATGTCATAGAGGACATCATCATGTCACATGATGTCATAGATGACATCATCATGTCATATGATGTCATAGATGACATCATCATGTCATATGTTGTCATAGATGACATCATTATGTCATGTGATGTCATAGATGACATCATTATGTCATGTGATGTCATAGATGACATCATCATGTCACATGACATCATAGATGAGATCATCATGTCACATGATGTCATAGATGACATCATCCAGTCACATTACGTCATAGATGACATCATCATGTCAAATGACGTCATAGATGACATCAACATGTTATCTTATGTCAAAGATGACATCATCATGTCACATGATGTCATAGATGACATCATCATCTCACATGATGTCATAAATGACATAATCATGTCATCTTATGTCGAGATGACATCATCATGTCATATGATGTCATAGATGACATCATCATGTCTAATGATTTCATAGATGACATCATCATGTAAAATGATGTCATAGATGACATTACTATGTCACATGTAGTCATAGATGACATCATCATGTCACATGACATCATAGATGACATCATCATGTCACATGACGTCATAGATGACATCATCATGTCACATGACATCATAGATGACATCATCATGTCACATGACGTCATAGATGACATCATCATGTCACATGACATCATAGATGACATCATCATGTCACATGATGTCATAGATGACATCATCATGTCACATGACGTCATAGATGACATCATCATGTCACATGACGTCATAGATGACATCATCATGTCACATGACGTCATAGATGACATCATCATGTCACATCACGCCATAGATGACATCATCATGTCATATAATGTCATACATGACATCATCATGTCACATGTTGTCATAGATGACATCATCATGTCACATGACGTCAAAGATGACATCATCATGTCATCTTATGTCAAAGATAACATCATAATGTAACATGACGTCGTAGATGACATCATCATGTCATCTTATGTCAAATATGACATCATCATGTCTCATGACATCATAAATAACATCACAATGTCATAAGACGTCATAGATGACATCACCATATCACATGATGTCATAAAAAACATCATCATGTCACATCACGCCATAGATGACATCATCATGTCACATGAAGTCATAAATGACATCATCATGTCACATGATGTCATAGATGACATCATCATGTCATCTTATGTCAAAGATTACATCATCATGTCATATGATGTCATAGATGACATCATCATGTCATATAATGTCATAGATGACATCATCATGTCATATGATGTCATAGATGACATCATCATGTCACATGATGTCATAGATGACATCATCATGTCATATGATGTCATAGATGACATCATCATGTCATATGTTGTCATAGATGACATCATCATGTCATGTGATGTCATAAATGACATCATCATGTCACATGACGTCATAGATGAGATCATCATGTCACATGATGTCATAGATGACATCATCCAGTCACATGACGTCATAGATGACATCATCATGTCAAATGACGTCATAGATGACATCAACATGTTATCTTATGTCAAAGATGACATCATCATGTCACATAAATTCATAAATGACATCATCATGTCACATGATGTCATAAATGACATCATCATGTCATCTTATGTCAAAGATGACATCATCATGTCATATGATGTCATAGATGACATCATCATGTCACATGATGTCATAGATGACATCATCATGTCACATGATGTCATAGATGACATCATCATGTCACATGACGTCATAGATGACATCATCATGTCACATGACGTCATAGATGACATCATCATGTCACATGACGTCATAGATGACATCATCATGTCATCTTATGTCAAATATGACATCATCATGTCTCATGACATCATAAATAACATCACAATGTCATAAGACGTCATAGATGACATCACCATATCACATGATGTCATAAAAATACATCATCATGTAACATCACACCATAGATGACATCATCATGTCACATGAAGTCATAGATGACATCATCATGTCACGTGACATCATACATGACATCATCCAGTCACATGACGTCATAGATGACGTCATCATGTCTAATGATGTCATAGATGACATCATCATGTCACATGATGTCATAGATGACATCACTATGTCACATGTAGTCATAGATGACATCATCATGTCACATGACATCATAGATGACATCATCATGTCACCTGACATCATAGGTGACATCATCATGTCACCTGATGTCATAGATGACATCATCATGTCACATGACGTCATAGATGACATCATCATGTCACCAGACGTCATAGATGACATCATCATGTCACATGACGTCATAGAGTACATCATCATGTCACATCACGCCATAGATGACATCATCATGTCATATAATGTCATACATGACATCATCATGTCACATGTTGTCATAGATGACATCATCATGTCACATGACGTCAAAGATGACATCCTCATGTCATCTTATGTCAAAGATAACATCATACTGTAACATGTAGTCGTAGATGACATCATCATGTCATCTTATGTCAAATATGACATCATCATGTCTCATGACATTATATATAACATCACAATGTCTTAAGACGTCATAGATGACATCACTATATCACATGATGTCATAAAAATACATCACACCATAGATGACATCATCATGTCACATGAAGTCATAAATGACATCATCATGTCACATGATGTCATAGATGACATCATCATGTCATCTTGTGTCAAAGATTACATCATCATGTCATATGATGTCATAGATGACATCATCATGTCATATAATGTCTTAGATAACATCATCATGTTATATGATGTCATAGAGGACATCATCATGTCACTTGATGTCATAGATGACATCATCATGTCATATGATGTCATAGATGACATCATCATGTCATATGTTGTCATAGATGACATCATCATGTCATGTGATGTCATAGATGACGTCATCATGTCATATGACGTCATAGATGAGATCATCATGTCACATGATGTCATAGATAACATCATCCAGTCACATGACCTCATAGATGACATCATCATGTCAAATGACGTCATAGATGACATCAACATGTTATCTTATGTCGAAGATAACATCATCATGTCACATAAATTCATAAATGACATCATCATCTCACATGATGTCATAAATGACATAATCATGTCATCTTATGTCAAGATGACATCATCATGTCACATGATGTCATAGATGACATCACTATGTCACATGTAGTCATAGATGACATCATCATGTCACCTGACATCATAGATGACATCATCATGTCACCTGACGTCATAGATGACATCATCATGTCACATGACGTCATAGATGACATCATCATGTCACATGACGTCATAGATGACATCATCATGTCACATGACGTCATAGATGACATCACCATATCACATGATGTCATAAAAATAAATCATCATGTAACATCACACCATAGATGACATCATCATGTCACATGAAGTCATAAATGACATCATCATGTTACCTGCTGTCATAGATGACATCATCATGTCACATGATGTCATAGATGACATCATCATGTCATCTTATGTCAAAGATTACATCATCATGTCATATGACGTCATAGATGGCATCATCCAGTCACATGACGTCATAGATGACATCATCATGTCACATGATGTCATAGATGACATCATCCAGTCACAAGACGTCATAGATGACGTCATCATGTCTAATGATGT
Organism: Oryzias celebensis; assembly: GCA_014656515.1. Classification (NCBI taxonomy): domain Eukaryota; kingdom Metazoa; phylum Chordata; class Actinopteri; order Beloniformes; family Adrianichthyidae; genus Oryzias; species Oryzias celebensis. The sequence goes on along the minus strand of BNCR01000001.1, from coordinate 34,695,652 downwards.
CATAGATGACATCACTATGTCACATGTAGTCATAGATGACATCATCATGTCACATGACATCATAGATGACATCATCATGTAACATGACGTCATAGATGACATCATCATGTCACATGACGTCATAGATGACATCATCATGTCTAATGATGTCATAGATGACATCATCATGTCACATGAAGTCATAGATGACATTACCATGTCACATAATGTCATAGATGACATCATCATGTCACATGACGTCATAGATGAGATCATCATGTCACATGATGTCATAGATGACATCATCCAGTCACATGACGTCATAGATGACATCATCATGTCACATGATGTCATAGATGACATCATCCAGTCACATGACGTCATAGATGACATCATCATGTCTAATGATGTCATAGATGACATCACTATGTCACATGTAGTCATAGATGACATCATCATGTCACATGACATCATAGATGACATCATCATGTAACATGACGTCATAGATGACATCATCATGTCACATGACGTCATAGATGACATCATCATGTCAGCTGACGTCATAGATGACATCATCATGTCAAATGATGTCATAGATGACATCATCATGTCACATGATGTCATAGATGACATTATCCAGTCACATGACGTCATAGATGACATCATCATGTCAAATGACGTCATAGATGACATCACTATGTCACATGTAGTCATAGATGACATCATCATATCACATGACATCATAGATGACATCATCATGTCACATGACATCAAAAATAACATCACAATGTCATAAGACACCATAGATGACATCACCATATCACATGATGTCATAAAAATACATCATGTAACATCACACCATAGATGACATCATCATGTCACATGAAGTCATAAATGACATCATCATGTCACCTGATGTCATAGATGACATCATCATGTCACATGATGTCATAGATGACATCATCATGTCATCTTATGTCAAAGATTACATCATCATGTCATATGATGTCATAGATGACATCATCATGTCATATAATGTCTTAGATGACATCATCATGTCATATGATGTCATAGATGACATCATCATGTCACATGATGTCATAGATGACATCATCATGTCATGTGATGTCATAGATGACATCATCATGTCACATGACGTCATAGATGAGATCATCATGTCACATGATGTCATAGATGACATCATCCAGTCAAATGACGTCATAGATTACATCAACATGTTATCTTATGTCAAAGATGACATCATCATGTCTCATGACATCTTAAATAACATCACACAGTCATAAGACGTCAAAGATGACATCATCAATTCACATAAATTCATAAATGACATCATCCAGTCACATGACGTCATAGATGACATCCTCATGTCAAATGACGTCATAGATGACATCAACATGTTATCTTATGTCGAAGATGACATCATCATGTCACATGTAGTCATGTATGACATCATCATGTCACATGACATCATAGATGACATCATCATGTCAAATGACGTCATAGATGACATCAACATGTTATCTTATGTCAAGATGACATCATCATGTCATATGATGTCATAGATGACATCATCATGTCACATGATGTCATAGATTATATCACTATGTCACATGTAGTCATAGATGACATCATCATGTCACATGACATCATAGATGACATCATCATGTCAACTGACGTCATAGATGACATCATCATGTCACATGATGTCATAGATGACATCATCATGTTACATGAAGCCATAAATTACATTATCATGTCATATGACATCATAGATAACAGCATCATATCATATGATGTTATTTATGACATCATCATGTCATGTGATGTCGTTTATGACATTATGTCATATAATGTAGTTTTTGACATTATGTCATATGATGTCATAGATGACATTATCATGTAACGTGACATCATAGATGACACCATCATGTCACATAACGTCACAAATTACATCATCATGTCACATGACGTCATATATGACATCATCATGTCATATGACGTCATAGATGATATCATCATGTCATATTATGTGGTATATGACGTCATCATGTCATATAATGTCGTTTCTGACATTATGTCATATGATGTCATAGATGACATCATCATGTCACATAAAGTTATAGATGACATGTTCATGTCACATGACATCATAGATGGCACCATCATGTCAAATGACATCATAGATGACATCATCATGTCACATGACGTCAAAGATGATATCATCATGTCAAATGACGTCAAAGATTACATCATCATGTCACATGATATCATAGATGACATCAACATGTTATCTTATGTCAAAGATGACATCATCATGTCACATAAATTCATAAATGACATCATCATCTCACATGATGTCATAAATGACATCATCATGTCATCTTATGTCAAAATGACATCATCATGTCATATGATGTCATAGATGACATCATCATGTCACATGATGTAATAGATGACATCATCATGTCATCTTATGTCAAATATGACATCATCATGTCTCATGACATCATAAATAACATCACAATGTCATAAGACGTCATAGATGACATCACCATATCACATGATGTCATAAAAATACATCATCATGTAACATCACACCATAGATGACATCATCATGTCACATGAAGTCATAAATGACATCATCATGTCACCTGATGTCATAGATGACATCATCATGTCATCTTATGTCAAAGATTACATCATCATGTCATATGATGTCATAGATGACATCATCATGTCATATAATGTCATAGATGACATCATCATGTCATATGATGTCATAGATGACATCATCATGTCATATGTTGTCATAGATGACATCATCATGTCATATGATGTCATAGATGACATCATCATGTCACATGACGTCATAGATGAGATCATCATGTCACATGATGTCATAGATGACATCATCCAGTCACATGACGTCATAGATGACATCATCATGTCATATGATGTCATAGATGACATCATCATGTCATCTTATGTCATAGATGACATCATCATGTCATATGATGTCATAGATGACATCATCATGTCACATGATGTCATAGATGACATCATCATGTCACATGACGTCATAGATGAGATCATCATGTCACATGATGTCATAGATGACATCATCCAGTCACATGACGTCATAGATGACATCATCATGTCACATGATGTCATAGATGACATCATCCAGTCACATGACGTCATAGATGACATCATCATGTAAAATGACATCATGGATGACATCAACATGTTATCTTATGTCAAATATGACATCATCATGTCTCATGACATCTTAAATAACATCACACAGTCATAAGACGTCAAAGATGACATCATCATGTCACATAAATTTATAAATGACATCATCCAGTCACATGACGTCATAGATGACATCAACATGTTATCTTATGTCGAAGATGACATCATCATGTCACATGTAGTCATAGATGACATCATCATGTCACATGACATCATAGATGATTTCATCATGTCACCTGACGTCATAGATGACATCATCATGTCACATGATGTCATAGATGACATCATCATGTTACATGAAGCCATAAATTACATTATCATGTCATATGACATCATAGATAACAGCATCATATCATATGATGTCATTTATGACATCATCATGTCATGTGATGTAGTTTATGACATTATGTCATATAATGTAGTTTTTGACATTATGTCATATGATGTCATAGATGACATTATCATGTCACATGAAGTCATAGATGACATGTTCATGTCACGTGACATCATAGATGACACCATCATGTCACATAACGTCACAAATTACATCATCATGTCACATGACGTCATATATGACATCATCATGTCATATGATGTCATAGATGACATCATCATGTCACATGAAGTCATAGATGACATCTTTATGTCTCATGACAACATAGATTACATAATACTGTTAAATGACATCATAGATGACATCATCATGTCATATGACATCATAGATGACATCATCATGTCATATCATGTCATAGATGACATCATCATGTCACATGACGTCATAGATGACATGTTCATGTCACATGACATCATAGATTACATCATCATATTATATGATGTCCTTTATGACATTATCATGTCATGTGATGTCGTTTATGACATCATTATGTGATATCATGTTATAGATGACATCATCATGTCACACAAAGTCATAGATGACATCATCATGTCATATAAAGTCATAAATGACATCATCATATTACATGAAGCCATAAATATGATTATCATGTCACATGACATCATAGATGACAGCATCATATCATATGATGTCATTTATGATATCATCATGTCATGTGATGTCGTTTATGACATTATTATGTCATATCATGTCATAGATGACATCATCATGTCACATGAAGTCATAGATGACATCATCATGTCACATAAAGTCATAAATGACATCATCATGTTACATGAAGCCATAAAATACATTATCATGTCACATGACATCATAGATGACATCATCATATCATATGATGTCGTTTATGACATCATCATATCATGTGATGTCATTTATAACATCATTATGTCATATGATGTCATAGATGACATCATCATGTCATATGATGTTGTTTATGACATAATCATGTCATGTGATGTCGTTTATGATATCATAATGTCATAATGTCATAGATCACATCATCATCTCACATAAAGTCATTGATGACATCAATAAGTCACATGACATTATAGATGATATATTCATGTCAAATGATGTCATACATGACATCATCATGTCATATGATGTCAAAGATAAAATCATCATGTCACATGAAGTCATAGCTTACATCATCATGTCACACAACATCATATATGACATCATCATGTCATATGACGTCATAGATGACATCATGTCATATGATGACGTTTATGACATCATCATGTCATATAATGTCGTTTCTGACATTGTGTCATATGATGTCATAGATGACATCATCATGTCACATGAAGTCATAGATGACATTATCATATCATATGATGTCAGTTATGACATCATTATGTCATGTGATGTCGTTTATGATATTATTTTGTCATATCATGTCATAGATGACATCATCATGTCACACGAAGTCATAGATGACATCATCATGTCAGATAAAGTCATAAATGACATCATCATGTTACCTGAAGCCATAAATTACATTATCGTGTCACATGACATCATAGATGACATCATCATATCATATGATGTTGTTTATGACATCATCATGTTGTGTGATGTTGTTTATGACATCATTATGTCATATGATGTCATAGATGACATCATCATAAAATATGATGTCGTTTATGACATCATCATAAAGTATGATGTCGTTTATGACATCATCATGTCATGTGATGTCATTTATAACATCATTATGTCATATGATGTCATAGTTGACATCATTATGTCATATGATGTCATAGACGACATCATCATTTCACATGAAGTCATATATGATATCATCATATCACATGACGTCATAGATGACATCACCATGTCATATGATGTCGTTTATGACATAATCATGTCATGTGATGTTGTTTAAGATATCATAATGTCTTGTAATGTCATAGATGACATCATCATGTCACATAAAGTCATAGATGACATCATTAAGTCACATGACATCATAGATGACATCATCATGTCAAATGACATCATAGATGACATAATCATGTTAAATGATGTCATAGATGACATCATCATGTCACATGACGTCATATATGACGTCATCATGTCATGTGACGCCATACTTGACATCATAATGTCATATGATGTGGTATATGACATCATCATGTCATATAATGTCGTTTCTGACATTTTGACACATGATGTCATAGATGACATCATCATGTCACATGAAGTCATAGATTACATCATCATGTAACATGAAGTCATAGATGACATCATCATGTCAAATGATGCCATAGATGACATCATCATGTCATATGATGTGGTATATGACATCATCATGTCATATGTCGTTTCTGACATTATGACATATGATGTCATAGATGACATCATCATGTCACATGAAGTCATAGATTACATCATCATGTAACATGAAGTCATAGATTACATCATCATGACGTCAAAGATGATATCATCATGTCAAATGATGTCCAAGATTACATTATCATGTAACATGACATCATAGATGACAGCATCATATGATACGATGTCTTTTATGACATCATCATGTCATGTGATGTCTTTTACGACAATATTATGTCATATCATGTCATAGATGACATCATCATGTCACATGAAGTCATTGATGACATCATCATGTCACATAAAGTAATAAATGACATCATCATGTTACATGAAGCCATAAATTACATTATCATGTCACATGACATCAGAGATGACATCATCATATCATATGATGTCGTTTATGACATCATCATATCATGTGATGTCATTTATGACATCGTTATGTCTTGTAATGTCATAGATGACATCATCATGTCATATAAAGTCATAGATGACATCATTAAGTCACATGACATCATAGATGATATATTCATGTCAAATGACGTCATAGATGACATCATCATGTCACATGACATCATCATGTCATATGACGTCATAGATGACATCATCATGTCATATGAAGTCATAGATGACATGTTCATGTCACATGACATCATAGATGACATGTTCATGTCACATGACATCATAGATGACATCATCAAGTCATATTATGTCATAGATGACAACATCGTGTCACATGATGTCATAGATTACATCATCACGTAACATGAAGTCATAGATGACATCATCATGTCACATGAAGTCATAGATGACATCATCATGTCAAATGACGTCAAAGATTACATCATCATGTCATATTATGTCATAGATGACATCATCATGTCAAATGATGTCATAGAATACATCATCATGTCTTATAGTGTCATAGATGACAACATCATGTCATATGATGACATAGATGACATCTTCATGTCAAATGATGTCATAGATGACATCATCATGTCTTATGGCGTCATAGATGACATCATCAAGTCACATGATGTCATAGATGACATCAACATGTCAACATAGTCACCGTTTCTTCTTGGATAATCTTGATGACAGAGATTGGTGTTTTCCTAAAGACTGGTGACCACTCTCGCTGTTCAAAAAAAGATGGTTTCACCTCAAACATATCCACGGTAAGTCTATTTTTTTTTTAAAATGAAAAAATTAGTCGTTCTTTAACAGCGGCCCTGTCCTACTACTTTCATTTCCGATCGCATTATCCTTTTAAACACAATGTTAACTTCACTCCTCCCATAGGATGGGTCTGGTGTTGGGTTTAGGGGGGTGTTTGGGGGGAGTCGTCACTTTGACGAAAAGTCTGTCTTATCTCGTCAGGGTACTTATTGGTTGTCTGTGAAACTAGCTAAACATTTTTTTGACATTTAGGGGCCTTTAATTATTCATTTTATTTCTGTCATCCAAAACAGTTTTCCTAAACTAGTGGCGGAGGAGGAGGAGGGGGTGGGAGGTGGAGGAGGACGGGATGGGGAGTGGAGCAGGGGGGTACAGGGGGGATGGTGGCCTGCTATTCTCCTGTAAACAAACATTTTTACATTTATAAACATTGCATTATTTTATTTTACTTTATACCTACAATGTCATTTATCATTTTAATATCAAATTCACATTAATTAAATTATGCTTAATTTATCTATCAAAATTATGATTTATTGTTATGGGTCATTTTACATATACTGTCATTTATGAATATATTATATTAATAACAAATTTATATTCATGCGATTATGCTTAATGTGTCAGTCAAAGATCATGATTTATTGCTATGGGGTCAAAGGTCACCTGTCAAAATGAGTTTGACGAAGGGTTTATTTTATTACTCTCTCTCGTCTGCAATGCTCTGCAGTGAGATCTGATCTCAGAGTGAAGATCCCTAAAGCAATTAGCTACAAAAATGGGAGTGCTGAGGAGGACATGTTTAGTAAATCTGTTTTTAGACTGAGCATTGTCATAAACTTTCCTTCAGCCCTGTGGGATTAGGTCAAACAAACAGCTGTAAGACAGTAACACCTCAGCTAATGTCATTTAGGAATCCTGGTCCTGCTTCCCCTCAGCTGTACAACCCATGGATCCCTCTCCTCCCATTCCTGCAGCTCCCTCTCCAGCATTGTTCTATGACCGCTCAACTGCACTGGCTTTCTAGTGCATGATGCTCTCCACTCTGGATGCTTTCCAAATGCTCTGCTCTGCTCTCTGTAGAGGACAGTTGTGGCGGCGGGGGGCAGCCTCCTGCAGTGTTTCAGTAGTTTGGCAGACAGGTGTAGTGAAGAGAAGAGAATGAAAAAGAGAATGAAGAATACAGAAGGAGGTTTCTTTCTGTTGGGACCCAAGAAGTGTGAATGATGCTGGCAGTCTGGTGAATGAATAAGCTGTTTCCATAGTGTCTGTTTTTATGTCACAACAATATCTCAGCTGAGTGGTTTCAATTCTTCAATTTTCCTTTTTGATCCTCAGGTTTGTCACCTTAACAGGTTTCATCCTGTTTCTGGTGGATCTGAGTCTGGAGAGTTTCCAGTTGTCAAGCGAGTTTTTATTTCGCCATTCTTTTGTCTTTCTGCTGGTCCTCAGGGAGGGATTGACCTTTGATGTCATGTTTTGGTGGAAACACAGCTCTTCTGTTGGAAAAAACAACCTGGAAAAAGTAAAACATTAAAGAAATATGAAAACATAAAAAAGACATTGAGCAGTAAAATTAATTTCACTCCAATTTGACAAAATTACGAAATCCTTATGGAGACCATTTTTAAGTGTTGCTTAAAAAAAGTTCAAAAATATTTTTTGAGGTTGATCTCTTAGCAGGTAATGTTTATGTTCAAGTATCATCTAATACTCCTTGTTTTCCTTTTAAAAAAATGTTGGTCTTTTCACAACCAAGACACCTTCTCGGCCCAGTGTTTGTGCATACAAACAACAAAAGTATTTATCTTTGCCCGGTCATAACAGCAAATGAAACTACTGTTGCTCAGCACTTCACTCAGTCACTGTGATCCCTTTACGCATTGCAGCAGCAGACACCTGTCTGTGTTTGACAGATACACACACACGGTTACATGCAACTGCTCCCCTCCCTTTCTTTTCTTCGTTGCTTGTCTTTTCCTCCACTCTTCTTTCCCTCCGTGTCTCTGGGCCCCATTAGTGCAGCACAATGACTAATGTCTAATAAAAAAAGGAAGCAAAGAGCCCCCACCACACACACACACACACACACACACACACACACACACACACACACACACACTGATTTACAGCATCCGAGGGCGATGTGTCCTTAAAAAAATGCACATGACCTGCCTCCGGACAGATGAACATTTGTTACATGAAAGTTTGATCACAAATCATTTTTCGAATTAGATTAGTTCTTGATCATTTTGTGTTCAGGTTCAGCAGACTCGGGACTCATGGTTTGTTATTTTATCTTTCCAACGAAAAGGTTCAACTTTGCAGAAAAATGCCTTAAACTTGGTTTTCATTGCAATAAGAACCCATGTTTGCTGTTGAAACTTAGACTAATTCCATCATCAGGGTCAGGAAGAGAAGAATGCAGCACAGCATCTCTGTATGGAGCCTTAGCTAGCACACCACATCTCAGTGCAAAGCAACTATAGGCAGAACTATGGAAGCTTAGTTTAGCAACAAGCTATTGTTTATATTTTATGATCGACTTTATGTTCTTTGCATACATACCGATGTGAAGCGTATTGAGAAGGCTATAGTTATGATACTGGGCTATAAAAATAAAATTGAAATTGAAGTCTTAGGCGTTGCAATCTTTGTCAGGACAGTTGGTACACTTTATAATAAGATTAATAAACTACCTATAAGACATTAACAAGCATTTGTAATGTGGTATTAAACTGCTTTTAAATACAACAATTAAGTTACAATGTTTTATGCTGCATTCACATCGGCTGCAGCAGAGGCGTCAAATTCACGTCTGCTGCCTCTCTTTTGGTGCGCGTCAAATTTACTGCTCAACGCCTTGACGCCCCGGCTGCGGAGCAACCGCTGACAAACTTAATTTGTTGACCACATCATGGAAAACATGAATGGTTTTGAGCAAGTAGCTTGTGCTTATATGTTCAGCTTGAGCCACCGAAAGGGTGGATCCCCTTTTTACAACATTATGATAAAACATGTGCGAGCTAGCCGTGTGTGTGCATGCCATTCAAAATCTACAACTTCTAATTCCAACATTTTTTTTCCACAGTATTTTCCCATTGATGCTCAAGAAGTTACAAAACGATTGATGAAAATCCCTAGGACGTGTTTTTGTTTGTACAAGGTTAACACGCGTGTTCTGATCTCAAATAAACAGCTCCGTTCTTTTAGTAACCACAGTTTGAATTCTACTATAAAAATATAGGAGTGGGTGACGGCTGCTCCACAATAACTTGTGACACTGAAGGTCTGCTAAGTGTCTAACAGTAAGAACTAGGCAAGAGAAGCCATGTTCAGAAGAACCCATTGATGGAGGTTACAGAACTGAAATATGTAACTATTGTGTTTAACAGTTAAAATGTAAGAAATGCAGCAATAAAAGACTGAATAAAGAGAAAACTGACATTTATTACTGATTAATTTAATTATTGATTTTTATTTGTTTATGTATTTGTTGATTAGTTGAGTTTTTTTCTAGTAATTTTGTAGAGTAATAATACACTACTTGTCTTCTTGCAAGGCAAAGCAGACCCAGAAGCTAGCGACCCAGAAGGACACGGAAATGCTGAAGGATGAGAAAATGACTTTTTACTGTCCGTTGTAGGCTATAATTTGCCGATAATGCCTAAGTGCATGTTCAAGAATTGAGATCTGGAACGATTTTGAGGTTTTCCACCAAAAGATTTATTCCAAACATGGAAGTGCACATGACAGAGCTCTGGGTCTTTAAAACAGGCACGATGAAGAAGACGTCCTCTGATCCTTGACCCATCAATTTAAACACAATGATTAACAAGTGCAAACAGTATGCTGGGTCTTCATCTCCGATTGGTCCTTCGTGCCTCCTTCCTCACTTGTAGTTTCTTGTTCCCAGATGAACTGGTTTATTCCACTGGTCTTTCCACTGAAACCCATCCCGCCAGCACAGAGAGCTTGGAGGTGAGTAGAATGGACGGTGGCTTGGCTTAAGAACGTGGCGTGGCAGTCAGTTGAGCACTTGGTGAGGAACAGGTCAGTGGTAGTGGGCCAAGGTTGGTGCACAAAGAGTAGATCCAGAGAAGGTAACGAACTGACGATGAATACTGGAGGAGGTCCAAACCATATAGTAACCAAGAGTAGATAAGATGAGTACCAGCACTTGAGTCCAATGGGAGGAACAACAGGAGCCCTAACCATGACAGTACAGTTAATAGTGCGGTACATGTCTCATAAAAATTTACTACCAAAGAAGCAATGTAGCTAAGGAAATTATACACTACTTGTTTATACCATTGTTCTTGTTTATCTTATTTTGTGTTATAAAATAAAGCAAAAAAAAAAAAAAAACAAGATTAGATTTATACAAATTTCTGATTAAAGTTGACATTGGCTCCCAGACACCACCCACGAGCTGCACATGTGTGCATGCACTCAGAGGTTGCGGCTCAGACTCAGCCTGACCCTGTCTTCAGCAGCCGAAGATAAATTGAGTTTGAGACCCCTGATCTAAAGTGACCCTAGGTGTGCATGTGTGAGTGTGTGATTGAATGCCTTGCAACAGACTGGCAACCTGTCCAGGGTCTACCCTGCCATCACCCAACAGTAGCCAGGTGTCAGGCCTCAGCCTTACTCAGCCAACTCCTCCTCGATCACCAGAGGGAGCCTTCTCACGAGTATTGAATGCCTCTGTTCCTTCCTTCTGTTCCTCCTGGCCTGTTTTTTTGACTTTGTCTTGCCTGTTGTTTATTAAACCAAATTGCACATGGATCCAAACGTCTCCGCTCCTTCATCACACCGGGATAGGCTTTAGCAACCCAAAAAGGGATATACTGTAGCGGGTTAAGAAAATGAATGGTTTGACACATTGTATTATGTGGGCATATGTACAGCATCTTCAAAATGATTATGCAAATTTGATTTTCCTAAATCCTCAATGCAAATGACAGTCAGCATAATGTTCAAGTCACTAACCATTGGAATATATAGTAAATGCTATTGAACAAACTTAAAAATATAACAGTACTGTTTTCAAAAATAAAACCCTTCAATGCACTATATCACATTTTCACACAGAGTTCCACAACATTTGAAAAAAAAATGTTGAATTTGTTGTATTAGGGGGTCATATTTACTGAAATCAAAACCTGTTCCATTCAAAAACATCTTCATAGGTCCATTTCCATTTGAACATAGGACCCTTATTTTGTAGCAGCTTCACAATTCTTGTATCCATTAAACTTGTGAGTTTTTTTGTGATTGGATGTCTTTGCTGAATGTTAGCCTCAGAAAAAAGTAGTCAGTCAGAAAGTCTCTACTTTTCAGAGGTCATTTTCACACCTTCAGGGACCCTAAAGGGGCTGACCAGCTCTGTCCCAATGATTCCGGCTTTGAACGTGACTCCACCACCTCCTTACTGATGTCACAAGAGGTATAACTGCAGCCCCTGGAGGATCCTACACCTCAATGTTGGTGGGACTCTAGAAACACCACCAGCTACAAATATTTTCTTGCTGCTTTGTAATGGTATTTTAGCAGATGCTCTTTTAATCCAATGCAGAAAGCTTCCTCATTCTGCCTTTATCTGCATGAACCTGTGTGCTCTGAATCAGACACAAATCTCTTAACAGTACAATCAAGCTTCAATTTTTGTGAAATATCCTGTGCTATTTCACACTTTTCAGCAGCAGAGATCTTTTTTCTTTCCCATATGGCAGGGAGCTCCCTGCCAAAAAAATGGTTGGTTTCCTTCAGCTCTCCAGCCTGTCCAACCTCCAAGTCTTTGAGACAGTCTGGTCAGCCTGCCTGCTTTCAAGTCTGTCTGCTTTTTCTCCCAACCTGCCTGTCTAATCTACCTGCCTTCAGCCTGCCTCTTGTACCTGCCTACCTGGATCCTGTGTTCTACACTCCTGCTCCTCTGCACTATTTGCCCAGCTCATGAAGTCATGTTACTGCATCCTCACCTTATCTTGTTTTAAGTCTTGTAGGACCCTGGAAATTATAAGTGGCTTTGTTCCTATCTTACAGATCAACACTTTTAAGTAAGTATGAATACATGCTCTTCAAGAATCCATCAAATAAGTCAATTTTAGGGTCAATTTGAGGGCCTATTCTTTTTCATTTATCTTGCCTCTTGGGGATGTCATCAGGAGACATGGTGTTGACTTTCACAGCTATGCTGATGATACACAGCTTTGCATCACCATGTCTCCTGATGACCTTTCACCTGTAAACACTCTTTTTAACTGTATTTTAGATATAAAGTCATGGATGGCAGAGAACTTCTTACAGCTCAACCAGGACAAAACTGAAGTTTTAATCATCAGTCCTGAAGACAAGAGAGCGATGATTGTACCAAAGTTGCAGAATTTAAAACCTTCTCACTGTGTGAGACTCTGACCTGAATTTTATTCCGCATATTAAAAATGTCACCAAGACAGGATTTTATCATCTTAAAAACATTGCTGGTGTCCGTCCATTCCTCTGTCTTTCCAGCACAGAGGTACTGATGCATGCTTTTATTTTTAGTCGTTTAGATTACTGTAAAGCTCTGCTCTCTGGTTTACCTAAAAAGTCTCTCAAACTTACAACTATTACAGATCTCAGGAGCACATGTTCTGACGAGGACCAGGGGGCGGAAACACATTACTCCCATTTTAAAACCACTGCATTGGCTCCCTGTGCGTTTCAGGGTTGATTTTTAAAGTTCTTTTAATGGTTTAAAAATGTTTTAATGGTCTTGGGCCTTCTTATTTAAGTGATCTACTTTTAAAGTATGAACCCTTGCGGACCCTGAGGTCCTCTGGTGCTGGCCTTTTAGTTGTCCCTAAGGTGAGGACCAAAACGTATTGTAAGACTTTGTTCTGCCACGATGGTCCTCGCCTGTGAAACAGCCTGCTGGAGAGCCTCAGAGCTGCAGAGACTGTAGAGGTTTTTAAGAAGAGGCTCAAGACCCACCATTTTTAGTTGATCTTATCTTCTTACTTATTCTATGAGTTTTAATATATATAATTTTTTAATGTTTTTCATTTGAGTTTAAGTATTTTATTGTATGCTTTTAATCTTATCTTCTATTATGTTTTTAAATTCATTTGTAGTATTTCATTTTAGTATTTTACTATGATTTTAACCCCAGTGTTTCTGTGGGGATCTTGTGTGCCAGGGCTTTCTGGCTTGGTCTGGGGTCGTTGTCACCCTTGCTGGGGCAGCTGGAGTTCTGCATTACAGCCTACCAGCTGTGGAGTGTACTTCGTTGCTGTCCCGGTCCGGATGGGCACTGTGAAGGTGTTCCTGTCACTGAACTTCTCCTAGCATGAATAGATTCCCAAATACCTTTTCCTCACAGCAAAGCCCAGCCTTAAGTTTCTTTTAGCAATTATTTTTTTAGTAGCCTCCTCATCGTGTTTGGGGTCATGGGCTGTATGTGTTGCGTTTGGGAGGGTATAGGGTGGGTTGGGTTTTCTATTGTGTTTTTGCTTTTGTTTTGTAAAGCCCTTAGAGTTACACCAAGTATGAGAAGTGTTTTTCATAAATAAAGTTTGATTTATGAATAAACCTGTTTTGGCATCTTGTGGTTCCATTCTTGCCCCACCTGAACACTGACACTTTCCAGTTTTTTAGGCTAATTTTGAATTTGGCTTGAATTTGGAGACTCACATTTACTCTTTACGTTTCCTTCAGCAATTTACTTGAGTAAATGCAAGTCTACATTCAAATGTAGTGGAATAAAGAACACAAAAATTCAATCAAAACATGTAGTTGAGGAGAGAGCGAAAGTTGCCAAAAAGAAAAAACATTCTTAAGTAAAGTAACTAAGTCCATTTACTCAAGTACTTTACAACTCGGAGCATTTTCAACTAGTAACACTTGCATCTTCCGTAGCCAGATTCTACTTACACCATTCACACTTGCATTATCGTAGGTAGGGCTATTAATGTAGTCAGGGGTGGCAGGTGAGGCTGTGCCCCACCAGCAAAATGTAGCTTAAAAATTGCACAAATTAAATAAAATGAATATACTTTTTTTTAAATTAACTACTAGATACTGGAAGTTTATAATCATTTCAGTCAAGTGTGAGTGTTAGTCCAAAATGGGCGGGACCTGTCCAAACACTTAGTTGTTACAAATATGGCTCAAGAGTCTTCACAGACTTATCAACATACAGTTCACACATTGGTTTGCGTACAAACCAACACATGTAAAGTGTTCCATTCTGTCACGTAAACTAACTATGCAAAGGTGAGCCGACACCTGCGCTCAGGTGAACATTTATCTTAAGCTGAGGTGAATGTTGGAATGTAAAAAAAAAAAAATAACATTTTTTTTAAAATGGGGTGTGAGCATCTGGCCATCCCCACATCAAGACCCCTGTTGAAACAGGGGTGGCAACCAGCCCCCCCCCCTCCCCGAGGTAGAAAGTCAAGTGCAGCTGTCCAGTTACTTTGCGATATGTTTAGCATCATTTTCTAAATAAGGATTACGTTTTTAAACCCCGTAATTTAAAATTACATTTTTTTGTTTAGACACGTCACTGGTAGTTATCTCCACTGAGACAGACTTTTTAAACTGAAGAAAGAAAACAAAGATTTCTACAAAGAGGTTATTGATGCATTTCTTCAGTAGGAGAGACCATAGACATTAAACAAGGGACCGAACTGTGCAATAAAGACTGACTTAGAAAGAGCTAGAGAGAGAGACTAGTGCAACTCATTGTAATGGAATGATAAATTCAGCCAGAAGGAACATGGAGGCATTTAATAATTCTTTGTGATTTCAAAAGACTGGCTTAGTTTCAGATTTGATAGACATGAATATAGAGATCAATACAAAGATGAATATAGACATAAATATAGACATAAATACAGAATATATAGATAAATATAGAGATAAATACAGACATGAATATAGACATAAATATAGACATAAATACAGACATGTATATATACATAAATATAGACATAAATACAGACATGAATATAGACATAAATATAGACATAAATACAGACATGAATATAGACATAAATATAGACATAAATACAGACATGGATATAGACATGAATGTAGACATGAATATAGACATGGATATAGAGATGGATATAGCGATGAATACAGACATGAATATAGACATGTGTGGATATGGATCCACACATCTCTGCCTCTTCGTGTCACTTAGCAGTAGAATAGACTACATACCGGTATGTTGTAATCTATTTTTGTGTCATTTTTCACACTGTTATTTGAATTTTAATGAAGCCATGTTACGTCTTGAACCATGTTCATACCCTGCACCATGTTATTGATTAAGAAGTAAAGTTATTTTAATTATTTATTTTTATTTTATTTGTTTACATTTATTGAATCACAGAAGTCCTACTGAGATTGAAACTTTGTTTTTCAAAGCAGCCCTGTTAAATAAAAGTCAATGGGATCTTGTTTGTGCAATAGATGTTTTTTTTCCCAGGAGAATTTGTATGATTGTATGATAATTTGACTGGAAAAAAGTAAAGTAACGTGTAGTTAATTACTTTTTCAAATATGCAATGAGTAAGTAATCAATCAAGTAAAAGTAATCAATTACTTTTTAGAAGAAATTACCCATCAGTGCATATACATTTCATGTGTAATCAAACACATAAAATCAAAAAGAGGATAAATGCAAAACAAATTAAAATATCAAACGTTGTGGAACATACTTCAAATCAGTCAAGAACCCATACAAAAGTGGCATTTTTCGCATCATGCAAAAAAAAACAAAAAAGAAAAAAACAACAAAGCAGTCCAATGTGGAGAACCAATAGAAAGGAAATAAAGAGATGTAAACAAAAACACAGTGGCACACATCTGCCCACTCTGACTGCTAGGTGCGCTGACTGCGAACATGATGGTTTCCATGATTGTCGCAGGGAATTCAAAATTAATTTTACGTGGCAAATGTCATGACTGAATCGACAAAATAATGGCATGATCTTAGCTAGTAGTAGTCAATGTTTAATGGGATTTTTTTTTTTGTTGGATGGTGATAGTACTCATTTAAGATGTGTGATGCTAACTGGCTTTCGGGAATGTGATCACAAAACTTACCGGTGAGCAGGTCTGTTGGGGTTCAGTAAAGCCAGATGCCCAGTGCAAGGTTGTCATGGTGTAATTGGGTTTGTCTTAGATTTTGATCGCTGTTCGAAAGTGGCCACAAAGCAGCAACAGACAGGAGCAGGAAGCATCAGGGTGGATGTGCAGCCGGCAACTTATATTCAAGTCAGCCCTGCCACAATAAGGGCATGGGCCGGGTGTTTACACTTGGCCTAATCGTATTGGATTACGCAAGCCCCATGCTCCACATGCAGCTTAGTGAAAACTGAAATGACAAATGCCAGAGGAACATCTGAAATTGAAGACCAGATTACTAAAGGAGTAAAAAATGTAAGTCAAAGCAGAAAGACATGGCTGTACAGTTAGACACATTAAAAAGTTGTTATGTGCTCATGGTGGTGCCTTCACTGAATGTAGACATCTTTGTGGTCCCCCATTTGAAAAATTACAAAAAAGGATTTCAAAGGTTTCACTGGAGAAACTTCCACAGAACTAAAACCCACAACAGTCTGTCTGAGAGAGCATAAAAACTGGACAACAAACAGAAATATTCCCTCCTTCCACTCCAATCACATTTTGAGCAGTTGTAAAAGTGTTCCGAGTGGTCTTTTAATAACAATTATGCTGTTTTTAGCCAAAAATAATAATTAAAAAAACAGTTGTTTTCTAGAAAATGGCTTCTGTAGAGCAGCAGAAATTTTCCTCTGAGTTGTGGGCGGGACTGTAAACCTCCACTAATATATCCCATCATCGAGTTGTGTACATTCTCTCATTCAAGTACAGCCCCTCACAACCCCAATCTTACATTAATGGTGCAACAAAAAAAGCAGGAAACATAGGAGCACACAGCCATCAAGTTCGGATCTAGGTTCCAGCTCAGACGAGGAAAAACAAAGACAAACATGCATCTATTTGTCTGAAAGTGGATCCATTAGAATAAAGCGGAGCAGAGACTTTGAGCCGCCCATTTAACTTGCTGCAACACAAAAGAGAGCTTTGCAAACAGTGTGTCATTTTTATCTGATTCTGATTCATCCTGGTGTGATTGTGAATAAAGAAATACTGAGAAATGCAATTCTAAGCTTAAATTCTTGTATATAAGTCTTCCATCATGAGAACAACGCTACAACAAGACAATTTCTTTAAATATTCTTTAAATATTCATCACTCCATCAGTTTGAATCCACATGTTCCTCTGAAACTGAAGTACAATGTCCATACATCAATGAGAATACAGATTTGAAATGATCATCTATGAAACTAGCCTTTAATGAGTAGCATCAAACCTGTAAGATAGCAGGAGTTCATTTCTGATCCTCATCTGGATTCGATGTGCAGCTGTGAGATGCAGATAAAACGATGAAAAGCAAATACTCTGTACATTTGATCCTTTTTGAAATGATTCATGAGACTTTCATTTGAAAGTTGGGAGAAAACTGGACCAGAACTCCATTGGTGCGTGCTCGCGACCCTCCTTTACGCGCGTGCTCTCCCCTCGTCCTGCAGGAACAGGCTCTCCTCCTCCTCCTCCTCCTCCTCCTCACCGATACTGCAGCCTCACTCTGACATAGCCGGCATGTCTGCACACTGAGAGCCGCGCAGTGACGCACAGAGGACGACACGACCCGCTACTGCAGGCGCACAACTCTTGTTTTGCTTCTTTACGCCGAGAGACGAGGGCTCGAGTGGATTAAGAAGCGAGTGGAGGCGTCTATTCAAGGAAAACTACCACCAGGTAAAGCACGTACTCGTGTGCGGGACACTTGTGCTTCCACACACTTTAAAACGCATCCATCCACGCGTTTCCTGACGTTTGTGTGGGAGTAGAGCGGTAAAGTCCGTACAGGACACTGCAGCACAGGGAGAACACTGAGTTACTATCGGAGGGATCGATGCCGGGAGAAAGTGAGAATGCTGCAGCCGCAGATGATGCTGGAAAGAAAGCTCCGCTGCAGCAACAACAAACGACTCCGGGACGCAGCACATGCAGGACCCCTGCAGCATGTCCAAAACAATTTCTGCAATAAAACAAGACTAATTACTCTGTAACGAAGAAATCAACTTGAAATTAAGTCAGAAAAAAATGTGCAATTTCATAAAGTATAGTCGTTTCTCATCTTTATAACTGACAGAACAGCAAACAATGCAGAGCATCTTCAGAATAGTGAAGTCATGGATTGTGGGTGTGATGCTCCGAAAGACCCCTATCCTGCAGGAGCCCTGCAGTAAACCCCCGTTCAATGTTCTGCTTTGCTGTCTGTTCTTTAAAAAAAAAAAAAAAAAAAAAACTTTTGTCCACAAGAACAGCACAGTAACTGATAATATAGTGCAGTCCTGGATCAACTCAGGCTGGAACATGACTGTGAAGATAGACCACTGCTACAACTGTTACCTTAACCCACGTCAGAATTTCTTCTTACCAGAAGAGACAAACTGCTTAGGGGGTCTTAACAGCCTTTCTTTGATGTCTTGTGTTTCTTAATCACATGGAGGCTTTAACTCTTTGTCATCATCCCATTAAAATTTCAACCCCTAATTTATGTGCATTCACAGCACATGCATTCTGTCCCCTGGCTGCAGGTCTGTCAGCGGAAAGAGGAGAACCCAGAAGTGCTTCATCATGAATTTTGTAATGAAAGCTGCGCTGGGAGGTGAGTGGTGGCCTGGCATGAGGTTGATTTAACAGCACTGCAGTGAAATGGTTTCAGAGGCATGTTGAGCAGCTGCAGTGCCACTTTAGTACCTGCCAGGTAGTTCTGGGTGAAGCTGAGTAGAGATAGTCCATCCTGTGCCTTAGCACTGAATTTAGCTGCAGATTACACCATAACTTATCTGAAAAAAAAAAAAAAAACACTGCTTTAGCCAAGTCCTTGGCAACAATGAAACAATGTAAGCCAAAGCTAAGGTCTTTTTCCTCTGCATTTATTTAATTTACCATGTCTGAGGTCTACTCATGAAGTTCTACTGAACCTTCAAACCTCCCTGTGGTAGCACAGCTTTACCTTAAGAGACTTTCCCATTGGGCTTTAATAACCAGGCTGACAGTACTTTAGATTATCACCTTCTCAGGTAGAAGAGATGAGCCGTTTGGCCAAAAATGAAGATTAGAATTTTTATAATACCTTTGTCTTTAAAGCCTTCAGGTATTATCCTAGTGAATATTATCTAAGCCTTTAGAGTACCTAATCAGACATGATAACAGCGCTTCATTTCGGCATTAATTCCCACCACTGGAGGTTGGTGCTAGTGGTTACACTGCAGGAATTATTCGGGTTCTGTGATGTGATGGCGGGCTGTTGCTGTCCTGCTGCAGAGGAATAAGGCAGGTTCAGTTGGGTTGAAGAGTTTAGACCCAGCCGCGGCTCCTCATTGGGATGCAGCAGAGGCAACCACTGCCTTCTGCTGCATAGCTGCTGCACTTAGTGACCGCGCCATGGATTCTACTCCCCATCAGTCAGGCTGTTCTTCACACAGTGTGTGCGTACGTGTGTGCATGTTTGTGTGTGTGTGAGACTGTGTGTCTGTGTATGTGTGTGGGAGTCTGTATGTGTTTGTGTGTTGCTCTGTGACTGTAAACCTATAAAGGTTTTTTATAATTTGTGAGTTTAAGTAATGGAAGGTAAACCAACATATGTGTGACAGAAACACACAAACGATATTATGCATATCAGCATAAAGCTGCTTTTCCCTGTTTTAAAATCTGCTGTAATTGCTTTAATTGTGTCAACATTTGAAGACTTGCAATAGTCTAAAAAATGCAAACACTAAGTTCCGGTTTTAAAGGGTTACACTGCATGCAGTCTGGTCCATCATCTCAGACGCTCCTTATCCGTTTCGTTGGCTTTAAATTTTTGTCGGATGCCAGAGCGAGCACTTTTTGTGAAGTTGGGACAAATGAAATGATAAAAACCGGAAATCATGCAAGTAAGTGTAAAGTGCATCAGGTACATATTTAACACAGTCAAATATGTACATTTATGCCTTATATAAGACAAAGGTGTAAATACAAGTTCTATTTTTACCCTTAGTTTGAAGACGAGCCAGGCAGAAAAAGAAGTGTTGTGAATGGAATCCCAAATCACAGTGGAATGACTGTTCACTAGTATTTTCTCTATAAATGGCGAGTTATCCTGTTAACCTATGTGAGTTCGGAGGTCCGTGAGGTTGGCAGCAGAGCCTGTGGCTGCAGCAGGACCGCAAGCCATCTGTAACCACTGTGAGTCATCTGTGGTAGCTAGACCGCTTGGCTGGACCATATGGAGTCCCGGGATTAGTGAATATTGCTGGAGTTTTGTGGCATTTCATATTCTCACCTCATTTCCATTTTCTGTCATACTTTTCCTAATTAATTAATTGACGTCAGTTCCACATTTGACTATCTTGTTCAGACACATTCCGACACACATTGACATTTTTTGATATTGGACTGGTGGGTTTGCTGTCTACTAACAAAATAGCAAGGTCCATAAACATTAGACTTCTCTGACTGATTTAGAGTAAAGATTTCTTCTTCTTAATTTTTCTTACTCAGATCACCACATCTCTTTCACCTGTTGTTGTTTTTACCTTTTTCAGACCTCAGTCATCATCTGAGTCTGAGAGTCTCTTTTCACAGCTCCAACAGCTTAGATTTGGTGGATAGGAGTCATTTGTATTTAGTGTTGCAGCACAGCTACATGGGAGTAGTGAGGCGTAGAAGGCCCAAAATGCAATGGAAAGCAGGAAGAGCCTGTGTAAGAACTTTATTCCTAAAAACAAACAAACAAATGAAAGTAGAATTATGTAATAGAATAATATCCTCCAAAGAGAGAAAACTGTAAGTCAATGACAACTGCAATCAAGGTGAGTACGAAGCAGAAACTAAATGGGAGCTGTGATACTGAAAACCATTTATCCTATTTTCCTCACTTTAAGGCACATTTAAAAGCCTAAACTTTTTTTAAAAATCTGTTGTGCACTTATTGTTTTCCGAAATTTGTAAAACTGTTCTTGTGCAACTTTGTGAAGCGTTCCGCTCAATTGGCTATTGGACAATTTCTCGCTGACACAGCAAGCGCGTTGTGCGCATTTTTAGGTGGGTCAGACAGATATTCTGGCAAGCTGTGCTCCTGGGAAACAATGTGGCCGGAGGTAAAGTTAAACAACATCCTTAGTTACTGCAGAAACCCACCGTAGTGCACCCGAAACAGAAAGATAGACACAATCCAATATATTCACAATCCAATACAGGCACAAAGTCTCAAAAACAGACTGATGATTTATTTGACAACGTTCCTTTGTCTGTTTATTCCGGAGATGACTACATCATGTATTGAATTTGACAGTTTTCCCTCGTGAAGGCGATAATGGAGCACGCGTTTGCTTTCGATCGCTCCGGGACGTCTGCACTTCCCACTCCCCCTTGCTGCACATCGCAGACATCCAGGAAAAACTTTACGCACGTTTTTCCTGTTTGCTGCACGTGACGCTGCGCAAGAGTCACTGGGATTTAGCCCTGTTCAATTAACTTTAGATCACCCTCCGCGATGTCCTCTTCAGGCCTTGTGTGCCTTGTGTATGGGTTAAGTACAGAAATAGACCCCCTAATAAAGACTGCTCCTATATACGGCACGCCTTATGGTGCAGAAAATACGGTAGTAAAATATAACTATAGAATATACTGTGGCGCTCAAAAGTTTCGGCACCCCAGGAAAAATGTTATATTGTGCATAAAGAACCCAAAGAAAGATTGAAAAATCTCCTAAAGGCATCAGTTTACAGATGAGACATTATTTTAACATGTCAAAAAAGGGGCTGTATTTCCATCATTTACCCTTTGAAAATAACAGAAAACAAAATAATGGCGTGGGCAAAAGTTTGGGCGCCCTGCAGAAATTATAGTGTGCTCCGCCCCCTTTGGAAAAGCTGAAACCTGACAGTTTCATGGATTGTTCACTATCATGGTTTGCAAAGACCTGCTGATTTCAGTCTCAAAGATTGTAAATAATCTGAGTCATGTGACCTCGTGATGATCACAAAGCAGGAGAAGCTATAAGAAGAAAGAAAAGCCTTTTCAGATACTGATATTCTCTGTTCAGAATGTTATTAGGAAATGATATTCAACAGGAACAGTGGAAGTTAAAGAAAAATCTGGAAGAGCAAGAAAAATCTCAGAAAGAGCAACTATCAGGATTGAGAGAAAAGCAAGAACAAACCCACGTTTGACTGCAGCATCCATCCAGAAAAACCTGCAGACTCTGGAGTTGTGCTGCACTGTTCTACTGTCAACAGATATGGTCTTCATGGAATATGGTCTTCATGGAAGAGTCATCAGAGTAGAAGTTGAAGGAAGAATGGGTTCCACCAAATTCCAGCAAATTGTGACACTAACTTGATTACATCTGTGAAAAAGTTGAAGAGAGGATGGCTTCTCCAAATGATATTAATACTAAGCACACCTCCAAATCCATGCTGTCATATATTAAGAGGAAGAAACTGAAGATTTTGCAGTGATCTTTCCAATCAGCTGACCTCAACATCACTGAAAATCTATGGATAGATCTGAAAAGAGCAGTGTGTAACCGGCATCCCAGAAATCTGAAAGAACTGAAAGACTATAACTTGAATACACGAAAAATACTATGAAAAAAACAGATTATCAAGAACAGGTTAAAAAAATATCAGAGCAAGAATGGTTATTCTGACCAATAGAATGACTGAGTAATAGTTGTATTAGTAAAAGGTGTAATAGCTGGCTTCTTGAAGCCAGCAGGTACTTCCTGTTTGGAACGCCAAAGGGGAGGGTACACTCAGTCCTCTTCTTATAGACACACATCTAAAAACAACAAGGCAATTCAATTCAGTTTTATTTCTATAGCCCAATATTACAGCCATAGCCGTCTCGTTGGATTGACATCAGTATTTTGCAAGAACAAAAAGTCAAACATGTAAAAGTAAACAATAGCTGGTTGTTAAACAGACTAAGCTGAACAAACATCTCTGTCCTTACACCCTCCTTCTTGGTGAGGAAAAACTCATGAAAACCTAACTAAGAAACCTCAGGGTTTCCCACATGAAGGAGAGATCCTCAACCCCGGACAGACAGGTGATGCTCTAGAACTATTAAAGAAAAGTGAGCTTAATTAATTCTATAACTACATTGTTGAATAGCAAGTATATGTCTAATACACAAACAACCACGTCTAGATAAACAGGTATGAGTTAAGATAACAGCTAGATTTTTAAATAAACAAAGACACGTTTGAATAGTGTAGCAGATGGGCTTTATCCAGCTGGAGTTGTGGAACAGCTGGGGTTGCTGGAAGAGCCAAAGGTGAGGTAACAGCCAAAGACAGGAGCGGGAAGAGCCAAAGGTGAGGTCAAGGCCAAAGATAGGAGCGGGAGGAGACAAAGGCGAGGTCACAGCCAATGACAGGAGCACAGATGATCACCCTGGAATCAGGAATCAGGGACAACATGTGAATTGTACAGCACCAAACAGAGGCATGATAAACCAAATAAAATAAAGCAATGGCAGATGACAAGTGATGTAATGAAAACTGTAGGTGGGGGGAGTGGGGGTGGGAGGAGGATACAGACCCTGGTTAGGGTAGGGGGGAGAGGGGGGGTACAGACCTGGGTTTTGGTAGGGGAAAGAGGAAGAGGGCAAGAGGGGGAAGGAGGCAGACAAAGAGTGAGTCGGAGCGAGTAGAGCCAGTGTGGTAAACTTTACTACAGTAGGTGAGATAGGGAAGCAAGTTAAATATTCTCTGATTACTAGCTAGTCTGGCAATAATCCTGTCCAAAGAGGAATGTTTTAAGTCTAACTTTGAATATAGAAACTGTGTCAGCCTCTCTTACATAAGCTGGGAGTTTATTCCATAAAACAGGAGCTTGGTGGCTAAAGGCTCTACCTCCAACTGTGCTGTTAGAGATTCTAGTAACCACAAGCAGTCCAGCATTTTGTGAGCGAAGTGTTCTGTTTCGTTGATAAAGCTCTATGAGATCTTTAATATAGGATGGGGCCATACCATTCAAGGCCTCATAGGTTAGCAGGAGGATTTTGAACTTGATTCTAGATTCAACTGGGAGCCAGTGAAGTGAAGGTAACACAGGAATAAGGTGTTCTTAAATGATGTTTTAAATAAACACAAGATTTTAGAAAAATATCAATCTGGTTTTAGGACAAATCACAGTACTGAGACAGCCTTTTTTTAACTGACCTCAGAAATAATTCTGACACGCAGAAACTTTCCGTTCTGGTGCTGCTGGATCTTAGTGCCACATTCGATACATTAGATCACCAGATTTTATTAAACAGACGTAGGAGTCGGGTTGGCCTCTCAGGAAGTGTTCTTAACTGGTTCCGTTCTTATCTAACAGATCGACATTTTTATCTAAGTATGGATACATGCTCCTCCAGAAGTTGGGGGATTTCCCAAGGGTCGACTTGTTGCCTCTTGGGGATGTCATCAGGAGATACGGGGTTAGCTTTCACAGCTATGCTGATGACACACAGCTTTACATCGCCATGTCTCCTGATGACCTTGAACCTGTAAACATTCTTTTAAATTGCATTTTAGATATAAAGTCGTGGATGGCAGAAAACTTCTTACAGCTCAACCAGGACAAAACAGAAGTTTTAATTATTGGTACTGAAGACAAGAGAGATGATTTTACCCAAACTCATAAACTTTAAACCTTCTCACTGCGTGAGAAACCTGGGTGTACTTTTTGACTCTGAGCTGAGTTTTATCCCACACATCAGAAATGTAATTAAGACAGGATTTTATCATCTTAAAAACATTGCCAGAGTCCCTCCATTCCTCTCTCTTTCCAGCGCAGAGGTGCTGATGCTTGTATTTTTAGTCGGTTAGCATTATTGTAATGCCCTCCTCTCTGGTTTACCTAAGAAGTCCCTCTCAAACTTACAACTATTACAGAACTCAGCGAGGACCAGGGGGTTCTGACGAAGACCAGGGGGTTCTGACGAGGACCAGAGGGCGGGAGCATTACACCCATTTTAAAATCTCTGCATTGGCTCCCTGTTCGTTTAAGGATTGATTTTAAAGTTCTCTTAATGGTTTATAAATATTTTTATGGTCTTGGGCCTTCATATTTAAGTGACCTGCTTTTAAGATATGAACCCTCGCGGACCCTGAGGTCCTCTGGCACCGGCCTCTTAGTTGTTCCTAAGGTGAGGACCTAAACCTATGGGGAGAACTCATTCCACCATTATGGTCCTCGCCTCTGGAATAGCCTTCCATGGCTATTCATGCAATGGCTGAAATACAAAAACCTTCTTTGCAGTAACAGTGTCGTTCCAGTCGCTTTAGCTCTGGAAGAGCTCTGTCATTTCAGACCCAAACTTCCAACATTTTTTCCAGCCGTAAGATGAATGGGCAGCGCGATCGTACGCTAATCGGGTGTCAGTGAAAGACTAGCTAAACATCTTTTTGACGTTTAGGGGCTTTTAATTATTTATTTTATTTCTTTCATCCAAAACAGATTTCCTAAACTAACGTGTAGGTCTGTGAAAAGATGTGTGCGGGCGGCCTCCCTCCTGACGCGGGGGAGGGTGGGGGTTTGGGTGACCTTTCAGTTTGACGAAAAGTATAATAGGAAAGAACAAAAAGAGAGGGGTGGGTAGCGTCCTAGTCTGTTCACTGCTTTTTTTTCAGATAAACACTGATGCTTCAGACTGTAAGAAGACTCATTATGCAAATACAAATTTTTAAATTCATAAACATTGCATTATTTTATTTTTCATTATACATACACTGTAATTTATGAATATATAACTTTAATATCACATTTACATTGATTAAATTATGCATACTGTATCTGTCAAAAATTGTGATTTATTGTTATGGGGTCAAAGGGCAACTGTCAAAATCAGTTTGATTGAAGGTACATGGTATTTCTCTCTCAAACTGGTACTTATCAGATAAATTAGATTTAAACCATTGAAAGGCATATCCTCTGATCCCGATGTCATGCTCTAGTCTCTGGAGTATGATTCTGTGGTCTATAGTGCCAAAAACTGTGGTTTGCAGAAAGTTTGCAGAAAGTGCAGCATCCACCCTTGGCTCTTTGGGAGCAAACAGTGTGTGTGGGCCTTTTCTGTTGATCCCAAACAACAACAACAGTACTCTTCTGTTAGAGTGAGCCAAACTGTAGAGCACAGTTAAATTAGCTTTTGTTTTGAAAATGGTTACTTTGAGGCTACAGCAGTTCAGAAACTGTAGTCCAGGGAACAAAAACGTTTCAAAAGCGCAGATTCTTCATGCTACATTTCAGCTGTGATAGCTTAAGTGAAAAGCTGCTTATTAAAATCTACCAAACAAAAGTCACGAACTTCCTTGTGGATTCTCCAGTTAGCTCTTCTTAGACTAAAGTTGTTTTAAGAAATCTTCTGGGGAAAGAAAAGAAACAAACTTCTTTGTGGCAGTTCAGAAATAGTAACGGTCTGGTAAAGCTTGACCAGTCAATGTCAGTAAATCCTGATAAAAAGCAACTCTTTCCACATTTTAGACCATACCCTGGCTAAGTCATGGCAGTTTAGCATCACTTTCTTTTCTTTCATGTCTCTGTAACCAGAGGTGCCTTAGATGATTCGCTAATGGACCATCGACATCCTCAGCATTGCAAAGACTTGCTTAACACTCATCATCTAGAACTCTTTGGAAAAACACTGTGATGCAACAGCAAGAATCAACATACAGTAGAAAGATTTTAATGGACAAGCCACAGAGCAGACATGACTTCTTAAAACTACCAAATCAAAACAAATCAAACTTTATTTGTATAGCACTATTCCTATGAAGCACAACGCAAAGTGCTTTACATATAAATGCAACAGATTAAAAAACAAGCACAACCATACAAATATAGCCCCACACCCCCAACACACACACATGCAATCTATCCAACCCCCTTTTACAACTCCCACCCCCTTTACTGATGGAAACCATTGGGAAACAGGCTGAGCACAGAGTTTGTTGGTGGACACACTTAGACTTGGGTCCTCTTTCTCTATGGACAACCACATAGCCAGTCTAATGCAGCATCAAAGGCGAAGACCCAGCCCAACCATAGCAAGGTAGCGAGGCAGGTCCCCATCTAGAGCTGCAGCAGCTGAACCGTATGTAGCTGACCCAGAGGGAGAGGACCCAGCCGAGGAGGCACTGGAATTAAAAATTATAAAATATAAATCTAAAATTAAAATGAAGCATTTGATAAAAGCAACAAACAAGCAATAAAACATGAAAATACAAAATATTTAAATAAGGAATCCAGCGTAAAATCATAAAACATGATAAAAAATTATAAAAGCAAGATAAATGAACACAATAAAAACTAACTAAAAGCTAATTTAAATAGATGGAACTTCTTTTAAAAAACCTCTATGTTCTCTGCGGCCCTCAGGTCCTCCGGCAGACTGATGCCGACTGATGCCTCTCCATAATTCTTGGTTTTCACAGTTGGAATGATCAATAGACCACTGCCAGATGATCACAGGGTCCGCGAGGGTTCATATTTAACTAAAAGATCAGATAAATAAGAAGGCGCAACACTGTTCAGACATTTAAAAACCATTAAAAGTATCTTAAAATCAATTCTGAAGCAGATGGGGAGCCAATGCAGGGATTTTAAAATCGGGGTGATGTGAGTTCGCCTTCTGGTCTTGGTGAGAACTCTTGCAGCAGAATTTTGGAGAAGCTGAAGGTTCTTAATGCTATTATTTGGAAGACCAGCAAGCAGGGCATTACAATAATCAACTCTACTGATTATAAAATCATTCAGCGTCTCCATATTAACAAGAGAGAGAATTGGGTGGACCCTAGCCAAATGCGCAGGTCTGGATGACACAGTATCGGTGGGCACAGCCGGGGCCTAAACCAAGATGGAGAGTATGCTGGGTGCTGCGAGAACCCTTTGTCTGCAGTAAAGATGACAGTTTTTAATTCATGTTGTTTTTTTAATAAATAATTTATAACCAAACTATTGTGTCTTTTATTAGGTTCTCAAACAATGAAAATTGTACTTGAGATATTTGGATAAACAGTGGTAAACCCATAGTTGGATAAGCTGCAGTTTCTGAGGGAAATATTTGGGTGACATCTGGCCTTGATTGGGTGTGCTTGTGGCCCACATCCAGGTACAGGAGCAGGCCACCTAAGTGTCATCATGTGGGACCAGTACGGCCAGAGGTGGAATATTAATTGGCCCTTTTTTGGCCCAGTTATGGTGATTGTGGGTCAGATTTGGCTGACAGCTGGCTTTGCTGTGGTTTGTTTTAGGCCCAGATTTGGCAGTCAGGTCTTGGGCCAAATCTGTGCCAGTTGCGGTTTCTGTGGGTAATTTGGCTGATTTCTGGCCATGTTGTGGTTTGTTGGTGGCTGAGATTTGGCGAACAGAAGCGGACCAAACAAGCGCCATCATTCCAGGTCAAATGAAAGTGCTGACTTTGGGCCACATTTGGGCAAAAACATTTTTGTTATCTGGGATACATGTTTGTGCAGAGCAATCAGCTGGGGGGTTTGGGGTGTCATTTCTGCCTGATCCAAGCATAGCAGCACATGAACCTAGTATGAGGGAGACAGAGAGCGACAGATGCAACAAGAAAAAAAAGAGTAAGAAAATGAGTGACAGCAGGGAAAGGCAGAAAGATCTGGAATAATTTCATTGTTATTGATAATATAAAGGCAGAAATTAGAGTCTGCAAGAAAATTATTTGACGCAGAAGGCTTCACAATTAACCTACACCTGAGAATAACCTCCTAAAAGGAGAAGATCATTACTGACAGAAGAAACCAAATGAGCTCCACAAAGCATTTACAGTAATATTTCTAAATGCCAACCTTTATCATGATTACAGACCTTCTTATTTTTCTTTTTCTTTTTCTTATGCACATTTGAACTTTATTGGGTATTGTGGGTTGTGGTTGCAGTGTTTTGTGTTCACATTAAAAGTTAAATTTTAATTGTTTTCTCTCATTTGTTTATGTGTATTTTATTTAGAAGGGGAAAAAAAGCATTTACATATTATATAATTATAAGTACAAAAACGTGTTTTACATTAGTTATTCAATTTAATGTTATTTCTATAGCCCACAATCCCAACCATAGCCATCTCAATGGGCTTCACGCTGCTATTTTTGCAAAGAACAGAAAGTCAGTCAGTCATAAAAATATAAACGAAAGCTGGATGCTTTGCTAACTAAACAGACTGGTATCGTTATTGATAAAAAAAAAAAAACAACTGAACAACCTGAAGAGCCTCTCGGGAGCCAAAAGAATCTGATTATTTAGAAGAGCCAGAATTCCCATCACTACTGTGAAGTTTTGCACAAATTGTGAGATGTGTGAGGAGCTGCAGCCCTCCAAAACCTCAAAGAGAGGAAGATGGAAGAGGACAGCATATTCCTTGGTTTATTATTTTTTGTACGTATTAGTATTGTTTTCCTGACTGTTTTCTGTGAAGATTGAAAGGACTTCCAGGAAGACGCCACGACGCCACAGAGGCACAGAGCAGCTCCACTACGAAAATCTATTTACTGAGAAAAAAGTAAATATTGTAAAAAACAACTCCTGATCATGCCCCTGAAAAAACCTCAATGACGGACGACTCGGAGGATATCAAGAAGTTGCTTGATTTTCTGTTGGAAGAAATAAGATCCATGAAGATCCAGCAAGAGCAGATCCTGAACGACTGGAGGAGGGGAGACAGCTCCGAGCTCACCATGAACAGACTGTCAACCGAATGGATAACATTGAAAAACGAATGGATGACCAGGAGCAGAATTCCAGGATTAATGATGTGATAATCACTGGATTGAAGATCAAACCCCGGTCATATGCGCATGCAGTGACCGCAGGGAACGTAGATGACTCTGACGAGCAGGTAATCAGCTCTGTGGAGAAACAGGTGGAAGATTTCCTAAAGTCCAAAGGAATTTTTCTGGAAACAAACCACATCGAGTTCTGCCGCCCGCTTCCAAGGAGAAGAGAGTGTGACAGACCTGCCATCCTCATGAGGTTTGTGAGTCGGAAACACAAAACATCTTTATTGAAGCAAGGAAGATTTCTGAAGGGAACCAATGTTTACATGAATGAGAATCTCATTAAGCGTAATGCTGACATCACCCGAAGAGCACGCTTTCTGAAACGGTAAGGGATTGCAGAATCTATGTTAAACTTAACGCTTCTCCTGAGCAAGCCAAGGTCATCGTTATCAGGAGCCTGGAGGAGCTGGACAAGTTTCTACCCACTACAGTCTAAACAAGAGATACGTGAAGATGCTGGACTCTCCAGGTGAGGAGTCAAAGTCTACAAACATGGCTTCTAAAATCAACACATTTTCTTCAACAGTCAACTGTCACCACAACTTTCAGAAAGATCTGAACTGTGAGCAACCTGACCTTAACATATTCAGTGATAATGATAACAACCTGCAAGATGACATCCACCCTGATCAGTTCTTTTCCACTGTTAATCTGGACTGCAAATATTACAGCATAGATGACTTTAAAAACTCTGTTAACCCTGAAGGAAGACTGTCAATCATCCACTTTAACAGCAGAAGCATGGACACTATCTTTGGAGACATCAAGGACTATCTACAGAATCTGGGATGTTCCTTTAACATCAGAACCATATCAGAATCTTGGTTCAGCTGCAACAAAGACACTGATTTTAAATTGGAAAACTATGAACTTCATTATGTGAACAGATTAATAAAAAAAGGAGGAGGAGTTGCAATCTATGTGCAGAAAAATATGAAGTTTACAGTAACTGATCAAATGTCAGTTGCAGTGGATGGAATACTGGAATGTATTACAATCAAAATCTGTAATGAATCAGGGAAGAATGTCATAATAAGCTGTATATACAGGTCACCAGGGTCAACCCTAGAAGTGTTCAGTGACTGGATGGAAAAAATGCTTCACTCTCAACATAACAAAACTTTCTTTATTTTTGGAGATATGAATATAGATCTGATAAACCCCAGTAAACTAAAGATGACTTTATCAGCAGAATGTACAGTATGAGTTTCTATCCAACCGTAACAAGACCAGCAGAATTACTACTCACAGAGCTGCTCTGATTGATAATATATTTACTAATAATATAGATCTGATAAACCCCAGCAAACATAAAGCAGCAGATGACTTTATCAGCAGAATGTACAGTATGAGTTTCTATCCAACTGTAACAAGACCCAGCAGAATTACTACTCACAGAGCTGCTCTGATTGATAATATATTTACTAATAATATAGATCTGATAAACCCCAGCAAACACAAGCAGCAGATAACTTTATCAGGAGAATGTACAGTATGAGTTTCCATACAAGCATAACAAGACCCAGCAGAATTACTACTCACAGTGCTGCTCTTATTGATAATAGATTTACTAATAATATAGAAAACACTCATATGAGTGGACTCATGATATGCGACATAACTGATCATTTACCACTTTCCACACTATTTGATATCAACATGGCAACAAAGAAACTAATAAAAGAACCAGTTTACAAAAGGTTAAGAAATGAAAAAACAATGACCTCCCTTAATAATGACTTATCCAGACAGAACTGGAACTCTGTGTACAGAGAGAAAGATGTGGACGCCACTTATGAATGTTTTTTAGAAATATTTAGCTCACTCTATAACAAAAACTGTCCAATTCATCAATTCAAGAACAAATTTACAAAAATGTCCATGGTTAACAACTGGTCTACAAAATGCTTGTAAAAAGAAAAATAACCTCTATAAAAAATTCTTAAAATAAAGGTCAAGAGAAAGCAAACAGAGATACCAGTCTTACAAAAATAAACTAACTGAAATAAAACAGCAAAAAAGTTTACTACAATAATCTACTGAATGAAAATAAAAACAACGTGAAGCGAGTTTGGGAAATATTAAACAGTATCATTAAAAAGGGACAAAAAAGCCAACATATCCAGATGACTTTATAGATGAGAAGGGTCAAAGCTATACTTTTAATGAAGCAGCAAACAGTTTGAACAACTATTTTGTAAACGTGGGTCCAAAGTTGGCAACAGAAACTCCAAAGTGCAGAACCAGCAAAGTAAATATTCCACCATCACAAGGATCCCAAACTCAATCTTTCTCTCTGAAGTGAACCAAAAATATCTGATATTGATTGTTAACAAATTCAAGAGTAAAAACTCAGCAGATTGTGATGAGTTTGAAATGACGATAGTGAAGAAGGTCATTAACAACATCGCTAAGCCTCTAAAATACATATGTAACTTATCACTACAAACCGGGAAATTCCCAAACAAAATGAAAATTGTAAAAGTGATTCCTATTTATAAGAGCGCAGACAAACACCTTTTTACAAACTATATACCTGTTTCTCTCCTTGCACAATTCTCCAAACTTTTAGAAAAGATATTCAATGATAAATTAGCTAAATTTATGGATAAACATAACATTATAAATGAAAACCAATATGGTTTTGGAGAAAACAAATTAACCTCAATGGCTATCATTGGTGCTGTTGAGGAAATCACAAATGCTCTGGACAAAAAAATTGTGCAGCTGGAATTTTCATTGATTTAAAAAAAGCATTTGACTCTCAATCATGAGAGTCAAATGGATAAACTGGAGGGGTTTGGGATAAGAGGACTAGCGCTAAGTTGGGTCAAAAGCTATTGAACAGGAAGAAAATAATTTGTCAAGATGAATGAATTCACATCAAAGACCAAGGAGATAAGTTGTGGTGTTCCCCAAGGATCAATTCTAGGCCCTCTGCTATTCAATATTTACATAAATGATATATTCAGTGTTTTAAAACTTTTAAAACTAATTCGATTTGCTGATGACACAAATATATTTTACTCAACAGACAATCAAAGAGAACTTATCCATGTTGTCAACACAGAGTTGAACAAAATAAAATGATGGATGGATTACAATAAACTATCTTTGAACCTTGAAAAACCAAAGTTATGTTTTTTGGTACTTATACGGCCAATCCAGAGCTCTCAGTTACAATAGATAACGTCTTAATAGAAACATCACAGAAATCAAATTCTTGGGGATTGTAATCAATAACAAATGAAGTTGGAAGCTACACATCAGAGGATACAACTGTAGATACCTATAATACTGCTCTTTAATATTACCACATTTCACCTATTGTATAGAAGTTTGGGGTAATAATTATAAAAGTTCACTACATCCTCTTTTTACTTCAAAAACGAGCCATCAGAATTGTACATAAAGCCGGCTTTCTTGATCATACAAACAATTTATTTTATCAATCCAAACTGTATGATCTTGTTGATTTTTGCACCGCCCAAATTCTATATGGAGCTAGTGGAAAAAACATTACCATGAAAATCCAAAAACAGTTCTTAGAAAACGTAGGAGGCTACAAACTGAGGGGATGTAGGAACTTCAAGATCAAATTGATAAGAACCACAAAAAAAAAAAGTTTCTGTGTGTCTGTGTGCGGCTCTAAACTTTGGAACGGGTTAAGTTATGAGCTCAAACAATGTTCAAACATCCAAAAATTCAAGAAAATGTACAAAGAAACTCTAATCTCACAAAATGGAGATAAGAAGAGTTAAAGATCAACTGGTGATTGAATAATTTCAAATATGTAGACATGTGAACTTGAATGTGCTGAAATAATTTCTTTTTTTTTAAATCACTACCTATGATTATTAAATTGTGTAATGTGCAATAATGATCACTAAAATGTTACTTGAAAGGTAATCACAATCTACTAATGAACTACCGATTTTTTTTACATGATCTGGAAATATGTAGCAATGATTACTAGATCAATGTAATTAGTGTTCTAATGATAATCAATGTTTATTACATATTGGTTACCTAAAGTGTAAATCAATAATGTTTCTGATCAGAACCAGATTATATAAACTATACAAGACTATGAAATTAAGTAACTATGTAGGGGTGGGATTATATAAATTCGCTTCTTCCCACTCCTTTTCCAGCAATTAATCAAGCTCTACTAGACTTCAGTTATTAATCACTATACTTAACATATGTTACAAATGTGACTTAAGTGTGTTGTTTTTGTTTGTTCATTTTTCATTGGTTTCTTTTTTGCCCTTTGTTTTTTTCCTTTTCTTTCTTTCCTCTCAATCAATACATTTCATTGTCTTAATAATGAGTTTGATAATTTTGAGGAATTATTTTCGTGAATTGTCCAACTTATGCTTGAAATAAACAAATCAATCAGTCAAATCAATCAAAGATTACATAAAGGGTTATACATATTTGGTTATGCTTGGCTTTCTGGAGAACCAAAAATATGTATGTTTAAAGGCACTCTTTTTTTTGTGAGAAGAAAACAGGGATGTGGCCCTCACAAGAAAATGATCGGGTACCCTTTCTCTAACAGGAAGTGTATATTATTTTTTCTGCTGTCTTTGTGAATAAATGTAATTTAATATTCTAATGATATTTATTCAGCTTCTGACATCTCTAGTCTAAGTCAAATGAGTTTTAGTGGTCCATCTTGGGTATTAACCTGAGAGGGCCAAATACAAATAAAACTGGGGGATCTTTTTATTTTTGTCTCAATAAAAATAAGCAGAACATCATAAGCCCATGAATCTGGTGTGTTAGAACAGCACCCACGACAGCTCTCCATCAGCCAGCCACCAGTGGGCAGGCATAGTGAGCTCCCCTGGCCAGGAACCAGCAGCATGTGCTGTACAACTTGCTTGTTCTGCCGGGCATCTTGGCAGCGGAGCTCGCTAAACTGTCCACCAGGTGGCTGGTCCGGTCAAGGCAGCTCCATGGGCTCTGTGGGTGTAGCCCCCCTTCGCCCAACAGTAACCTGGACAGTATCCTGCAACCCTGCGGCCCCAGCAGGAGAAGAAAATGGATTGAAATACAGGAATGCAAATCCTAGCATTGTGCAGCCAAATTAAATGACTTTTACTACCCTTTGATCTTGTCTCTGTAGGCACCATGTGCCCAGATGGATATGTTAGAACTGTTAAAGAAGAATTAGCTTGTCTAATCAAAAAGTATTCCAAAAATTGCACTAGACAGTTTTTTAGTTTGAAAATGTTTTACCTCTCCTCTGAGCAGCTTCTTCAGTTCTGACTGGTGTTGAGTTCGAATTTTATATCCTTCAACTGAGATTTCAGGCCATTCATAATCAACAATGTCCTTCAGGGCAGGAGATGTTCAGGAAATCTCAAGGTTCTTGGAAAAAGCACAACTTAACCAGCAACTTCCCACACAAAAAACTCACAGACGCAGAAAAGAAAGTGTTGGCTAAGGAACTAAACTTTGCGATCACTCCCAAACACATTCCAGTGGTGGAATTAATCATAGCTACAAAGTCACCCATCAAGAATAATAAGCTGGCCACGCCTACGGCTTAGGAACTGCGAATGAAAGTGATAGCGGCACTGGCTAGCACTAAACCTCCTTTACAAATCTAACGTGTCATTCAGTGTGCCTGCGCGAGAAAGGCTGCATGTCCGTTGCTTGTGCTGTGTGAATGTTTTCGTGTGCTTTTATTTCCCGGGTTACTCCTAATCTATTACTATTTCTCGGATCTGCTACAGCATTAGCAGGCTTGTTTATTTGCGAGAAGAGATACTAGCTCTGAGGAAGATTAAATGATCAGAACTCTGTCATTGCACTCTGTTTACATTAACCCGAGAGCGGAAGGCAGAAGCGGCCTGGGAGTCAATTTCTAACACTACCGCAGCACTGCAAACCAAGCACCCTGAGACCGTTATTTCCGGTGATTTTGATCATGTGACCCTGGTAACTTAAAATAATGCATTTTTCCAACTCAAATTTAATGGTTATCGGACTTATTTTCTTATGTTTATCCAACTTAATTAATTTTATTTCTCTAACTCGATTTATTATATTTTTCAAAACCCAAATTTAATGGTTAACTAACTTAAATTTATTTTGTATCCAACTTAATCTATTGTCTAATTCTAACTTAATTTAATAGATTTCTCCAACCCAAATTTAATGGTTAACCAACTGAAATGTATTTTGTTTATCCATCTTAATTCAATGTTTTATCCAAATTTTGGGGGTTTTTTTGTTTTTTTTTTTGTTTTTTCTTCTTTTTTTCTAAAGTTTCCTGCACGGTGGCACAGTGGTTAATGCTCCTCCCTCACAGCAAGAAGGTTTCTGGTTCAAGTCTCGACTGGGGGACTTGTCCCCCCCAGTGTCACCAATGGGGGACCTTTGCATGTTCTCCTCGTGCATGCGTGGGTTTTCTCCGGGGACTCCGGCTTCCTCCCATCGTCCAAAAACATGGTTCATAGGTTCATTGGTGACTCTAAATTGTCTTTATCTTTTAAGTGTTTGTGTTTTACAAGATAAGAAAATAAAGAAACAGAGTTGCTGTTGAATGTTGTTCTATTTGAACTTAAAATGAAACGCTCACATTTTACATTTGTCTTCTTTTAATTGAAAACTTTAATTGAAAACTTGTCGAAAACAAAATCTGCATTTTTAAGTGTTTATATAAAGTTGTATCAAATGTATTTAGACATCTTTAAGCCCATACATAGTCCACTATGTACCCAGCAATGTCAACCATTTACAAAGATAAATTGCAGGTAAAGATAAATGCAATTATACTATCAATAAAAAAATGTGCTGCCATGAACTTCTGCTGTAAAACAAATCAAATATCAAAACAACTGGGAGAAAAACATTTCTATTGTTTCCAATATTAATTTTCTTTCTTTGACAAAATAAGGTCAAACAGATTAGCATTTAGGGGTCTCTAGAACCAAAAACAAAAAACACTTTGGAAAAAATGCAAAACATTCAGAAAGTCCCATTTTCCAGTTTAAATAAAATAAGTGTCCTGTTCACAAGCACCCAAAAAGAAAAAAATCAGAATCTGTCCAGTGAAGAATATTCTGGCATCTTTACTGTGAGCTTTGAAGTTTTCCAAACAAATTCTGAACTTTAGGAGACATCTGTCTTTCAAGCTGCATGAAGATTTTCTGTAACATTTCAAATGTGAAGCGCAAAGGCTTTAATAAGCCAAGTTAAGTGCATATGTCAAACCCAGAAGTAGGGCAGATCACGTAATACTTTCACTCCCTCAATGACATGCCGATGTCTTCTGGAGTATCCAGAACCTAACAGATCCAGTACCTAACACAGTCATGGTAAGTCGTTCAAGTTCTCTCTGAACATCTTCTCCATCGCTGGCCTGTAGTGATGTAATAAAGTCTTACAACTTTAATTTGAGAGTTTGTGGCAGAATTAGGAAAACTGTATTGCAGTAACACTATGAACACATCAGCTTCATTAGTTTATTTTAATGTATGGCAAATGCTGAAACAATTTCATAGTCTCAGTTTTTTTAAAGTCTCCAACATTCTGTAAATGCAACCAGAGGCTGCTAAGGTTTTGCGTATGTTCTATTTCCTTTTTCTGATGTTCTGTTTGCATTTAAATCCAATCCAATCCTCCGTAGCTTGGTTGTATCACTACTGTATTTTCTGCATTTAACCTACATCAACTCCCTTATTTATTTACATTTTCAACATGTCCAATAATATTTCATAAAAAAACAATTAGCATTCAGCATGCAATAATAATCCTTACTTCAATTTTCCACTGAGATATGAATCACGTCTGATCAAAAATGTTCTTAACATCCTAAAGCTTTGGTCACCAGACTGACACCATGACTAATTGTTACTTACTGTCGTACTGTAACAAAGATATTTAGAGAAAAGCACTTCTATTTTTTTTTAAATAATCTTTTATGAAAACATGGATCATATCTAATCAAAGACTTTTTGTTCTAAAGAAATTAACACTACAATTTCTAAGATTTCTCATAAGAAAAACTATCAACTATTTTTAGGAATTTGTAGTTGACAATTTTTCCTAGTCAACAGTTCCACAATTTCCAGTTAATTGTTAAAGCTACTTCAGAGAAGTGCAGTGTTGAAGAGTTTTTGCCGGCTTGTTCGTTATCACACACAGGAGAGGCATGAGAGTTCCTTGCACTGCTGTTTAATGTGGTATTCTTTTCTTCAACTTTACACCCCATCAACACCGTAGAACTAAGAGACAAAAAGTAATGCTTTAAAAATAAAACGTGAATTTCACAAATCATTTACACAAATAATATACATACATACCACTTTAGCCTGCTAATGAACTAACCGGTGGACTTAAGACACAAAAAACACTTCTCAATTGCGCTCTTATAAATTTCTGTCGGGCCGACTTTGAATGTGCTTGCTAAACGTGCATTGCTAGTGGAGAAACAGGAAGTACTCACAACCTTTAGCTGCACTCAGGTGATCTAAACATTAAAATACTCTTTAAAATCAAGGATTTCTGCTCTAACATCTTCATCGGTGTGGTCTAAATAGTAAGACAATAAATCTAAAAACATACAAAATTTAAAGGAAAATTATTAAGACGTTTCAAGCACACGAGCGCCCTCTGCTGACAAATTAACTGTACTCTCATATTATCAACCGTTACAGAGTTAAAAGATGAAAGGTGCACAAAATAAAAATTAAACCAAACTGTATCAGTTCATACGTTTTTTTTTTTTTTTTGTTTTTTGTTTTTTTTCTGAAAAAAATGTTTTACAATAATCAGGACTCTGTATCAAGACAAAAATGACTTGAAATTGGATAGGGGATAACAAATTCTGATCAGGACATTCATCCCTAGAATTTAGTAAATTGTTTGAATGTGATGTTAGATGTTTTGATTTGTAAAACTTACTAAGTATTTTCTAACAAGGTCATTTGCATTCTCTCCAAGGAAGATGATGAGGCACTTTAGAACGCCTCCGGACGGTGATGCCTTCAACCTGGAGGAAGATTTATTTTAATTGATTTTTCTAATCTCAAGAGATTGTTGCACTCATCCACAAGAGATAGAAATATAAGACATTATAGACAAATCACAAGTCCAACAGATCTCAAATTTCAAAATTAATTAGCCAAACAAGATCAACTGTTTCTGAAGTTTAGGCTTTATTTCAACCTCAGATCTCAAAAATGCAGTGATTCTTATTAGGCTAAAAGTTAAAAAGCAAAAAATATAAATATATAAAAAAAAAAATCAACATCCTACAGCTTGGCTTGAAAATCCAAAACATTAACATGCTGGTCACAAAAGCTCACTATAACAACTGAATGCAAGGAAAATTTTAAAAAAGCAAAGTAAAATTGATTTTATTTGCATACTGGTGATTT
The DNA here is from genome assembly GCA_014656515.1 of Oryzias celebensis. Taxonomy (NCBI): domain Eukaryota; kingdom Metazoa; phylum Chordata; class Actinopteri; order Beloniformes; family Adrianichthyidae; genus Oryzias; species Oryzias celebensis. The sequence goes on along the minus strand of BNCR01000001.1, from coordinate 34,655,129 downwards.
CATACAAAGGTGTATCAAGAAAAAGGAATGAACACACCCACACCCACCCTGTTATGGGTGGAGTTCAGAAATCCAGACGCAGAGAAGGCTTGGACACAGAGGAGTGAGATTGGAACTTGTTTTAATTACAGGACCACAAGATCACCTAAAGCACACAAAACACTCCAATACAGGGAACACACTAGCTTAAATAGACAAACACATAATAAACTAAACAGGATGCAGCTGTGAACACCTGCACAGAACAAGCAGTGCAAACAAAACTAGAAATACAACATGCACAATGTATCAAAATCACTTGACATGGTTCCCTAAAGTGTGAATAATGACAAAGCATCTTCTAAAAAACAACCTGCACTTATTGATTCTTTATATCTGATTAAAGTAAATGATCTTTCAGATATAAATTATTTATTTTTGCATCAAAGTCATTCATAAATGATATAAACAGGTTTTTAGAGTCATCTAACTGTAAAGTCAAAATCAAACATTCTGAGAAAACAAGGACGGATTTACTTAAGAGGAGCAGACTGAAAGAAAATTGACTTTTTTCCCTAATTCTGCTTTCACAAGATTCATTTTTTTGTATGAAGTCATAACAATCCTAAAAAAAAAAACATTATAATAATGTAATATATTATAATGATTCTGGCCAAGATGCAGCGATCTTGCGAGGGGGGTGAGTGAGGGTGGGTTTTTTTTTTAGCTCAACATCGGCTCTCTAATGTTATAGATTACAAATAAAATTCTATACAAGATGGATTTGTGCATGTTATTATATTTAAAGAATGCATTACTTGTGAATTTTTTTGTTCTTTATTTATTTATCTATGAATTTATGTTCGTCTATTTATCCGTCACGCCTTAAATTCTCTTCATGAAACTATATTCTGACTTTAAATTGGTCTGTGATTAAACATAGGAGACACACAGGTCAGCGTGTCTAGCATATCATCACAGCATGATAGCACGAGTGTGTAACAACAGCACTTTCTCCAAAGCAACACTTTTATTCAACTTTCTGTTGCTGCTGTAAGTCCATCAGGTTTAAGCTCCACTTATCTCTAGATTCCGTCCAAAAACTTCATGTCCCGCTGCTTCATAAACTAAAATAGAGCTCTACACAAAGGTGAGTAGCAGAGGTTGCGTCTGTGTGCATACGTGCGTGCGGGTCAGTGGGCTTTTCTTGCGGCCCGTTTCTGTTGTGAAACAAACGTTCTCTCTCTCTCGCTCTCTCTCTGCCTCATGGAAACAAACTCATCTGCACTGCGAGAAAAATGTGTGTGCTAACCTTACTCCGAACAACTTCATATTTTCAGTCCTACTCTTTGTTTCTGACTTGTAGTTGCGATGCAGACTTATTACACATTATTACACATTACACATTATTTTTATGTAGAAATGTCCCACATTTAATTTAGGAGCTCAGTTTGCAAGAATTAATTTTGATATGCACGATTCCAGCTATCTCACAGAGAAATACAGGCCCTAATTGTTGACTGAATGAGTAGTTTTATATACTCACAGAACTGAATTTTCCAAACTCTTTTAAGGAAACTTATTTTTGTAAGTAAGCAATTGTGATCTAAAGCACCGTTTTTTGCCTTAAACCCCCTTAAAGTGTAGTGCTATAGTGCAAGCCTCACCTAATGGCCAAACTGAAACGCCCTCCAGGAGAGGCAGAACAATGTTAATTATCTGCACATTTGTGTTGGAGCTTCTCCACTTGAGAAACCATGTAACACTGTATGGTGTTAACAATCTCCTTATTATTTCACTAATACATTTTACAGTATGTGAACTGTATTAGATTAATCTGAAAATCTTCAAAGATATAGAAATCATGAATGTATTTCTAAACAAATATGGAATCAAATCAAGTGGATTGAAAGAATCAGAAAAAAAAACCTAATTGAATTGATCCAGGCTCTGGTAAATCTGGAAGTTATTGGCAATACTCAGCTCTACTAAATGTGGTGTATAACTCAAACGATTTATACAAACATATAATTAAGTAGTGTTACACATTACACAAAGACCAATTTACCTCAACAGTGGATCTTTTCACTGTCACCATTCACCAGTGTCCAACTTTGCATTCATAAAGAGGATATCGATCCAGAAGGTCACCTAATTCCAGGAGGTTGAGGTCCCTTTCTGGTGGACCATGTGGTGTGATCTGAAGTGTTCTTTATACCACAAACTGCATTTCTTAACAACAAGCACCAAATTTCCAACCAATACACAGTGCCACGATTGTGGCAAACCAGATAATGATCCATGTGCAGTAATTATACCCTGTTTAAAGTTCATACCATTAACTGTAACACTGGGAAAAATGAAATATAGAAATGTCTGGGTATTTAAGAGAGATGCAAAGTGCAATTTCGTCTTTGAGAAGTTCAACAGGTGAGACATGTGCAACTTGGAGAAATATTTTTTCACCAACAGATAAATGAAAATAATGTTTGTTCATCTGATGCTTGTTACCTAAAGAAAGAGTTGTGTCCTTAAAACAGTTACTGTGCTTTTAAAAAAAAAAAAAAAAAGTGCTTAGACTCAAACCCAATTGTCCACAACAAGGCAAGAGGGCCAAATACATACGGGTAATGAAAAACAAAATGATGTTTTGGAAATGGTTGTTTATTGGGAAATACCTATTTGACTGTGGTCAAAAACCTTGGTCTTCAAAAAAGCAATGGTGTCATCTGTATGAACAGGGCAAACAATCAACTCAACAATATCTTTCAGATCAAGAAGGAGCCAGGGTGGCTCATTTTCAGGGATTGAATGTCATATAATTAGTGGCAACAATCTTAACAAACACCAATTTTCATGAGAATTCCCACCCACTGATTCTTTGTGTAAAAGAGTGCGAGGTAATTTCTGAGGGCAATTTTTTTGGTCAGTCCATCTGTATGGAAAGGATTGAATTAGCTGGTTTAAACTGTCAAAGGTGAGGTACTTCTTATCAATCTGTATTTTGAAATACTCAGCTAATTCAAAAGGCACAATGCCTTCAAAGAGATTGTGGGCAAGATTTGGAGGGAATCCTTCAGTAAAGGACAGCCTGTCAGCCAATACACAAGAACTTTTCACTTCAAAACAGGCAACTCCCTGCTGAGTTGTTGCAGCCACTTGTTTATGATGTATTTCTTCTGTTCTCAATTTTAAGTCATTTACGTTTGTTTCTGGAGACTCAATTTCTGAACGAGAAGCAGTGCAAAATTGGCAATAAATGATCCCTAGAAAAACCTTCAACATAACCTGCAAGTCCGTAAGTGCCAAGATTATCAGCAACAACGTACTGATTTGTGCCCTTTACAAATGCCCCCAGGTGTTCAATATGTTTCTCGAAAACAACTAAATCTTAAAAAAGAAGTTCAAATATTTTCTGATACCCAAACTTCTTTATGTCTTAACTTTTGTACAACAATGCTAAATATATTGAAGCTAACACTGAACAGCGTCCAGGAGGGAGATTTCCAAAAACCCAATAAACAGCAAAGTTTTTACCTAACAGATTGCAGAGTTTGAAGTCGTCAATAAATAGGCACAAAGACATTTTTTGTTCTTTACCCATTAGGAATTCATTGTTTAGGAAATGTAGACCATCTTGGAAAGACCTACAGTGTCTTGCGAAAGTATTCGGGCCCCCTTAAACTTTTCAACCTTTTGCAACATTTGAGGCTTCAAACATAAAGATATAAAACTGTAATGTTTTTGTGAAGAATCAGCAGCAATTGGGACACGATCATGAAGTGGGACAAATCTATTGGATAATATAAACTTTTTTTTTAAAAATGCCTAAAAAAAATCGTACTTTTCTATTCAAGTGTGTTGCATAATTACTTGCGTAAATTGTTGAATAACGCAAAATGTTTGATATCTTTAGTAATATTTACGCAAGCATTTTAAAAATGCTTGGAATATCAAAAAAGTTAAATAAAAATAACAAAATGCACTTCAGTAAAAATGAGAACAGCCCTTGTTAATTTTTTGAGTGCAGCTAACTCATCCTGATGGGAGACTTCCTCTCCCTTCATCCAAACACCACTTCATCTCAGTGAGTAGTTTTGCACCTCCTTGTGGCTGGAGGTTAAAACTACACTGACTCACCTGTTTGTCACCTGCAGTTTTTAATAAATAACTCTGTTATTTGCTTCTGGGTCTGCTCTCTTTTGGCTTATCCCCAGAACCACCAAACCTGACAGAGCTGGAGTTTCTCATCCAAACAGGTGCTCTTGACAGTTATAACTGACAAAAAAATACCAGATCAAAAGAGAAAACATCCCACTCAAACAGAAAACAAAAAACAAAGACAGGAAAAACTCCAAGTACAAAAACAAATTATTTCAGCAATAACAGTCGGCCATTGAAGAGAAATCTTCCGACGTCAGCTTCAAATGACTATATTACTCTCTTAAAAGAGGTTCTTGAGAAAGTTAGCGGCATCTCAACGAAGCAGTGAGCAGAGCTGATGACCGCAGCTGACTCCATAACACGGTGACAGTGATGCGACAGCAGTGAGTTTGTGAGGCAGAAGATCTGTCCGAGAAGCAATGACATGTCACAGTTCAGTGCAGAGTCAGCAAATCTGCACTGAGAAACCAGGATCACAAATAAAAACCAGGAGTCCGTCATTGCAGAAGGACTTCTTCTCATCGATAGTAAGAGTCAGGCTGAAGTTTAGATCTGATTGTTTTCTGCAGCAATTTCTGCTGTGTGTGTTACTCATGTCTTAGGGAAGCTAACAAGCCAAAAGAAGAACAAAGATTATTTTATCCTTTTATGTAAAAGAATTTCATCAGTTTGAGTAAGTTTTCATTTCGTCCATTATTCAATTTTCTTGTGTTTTATCATCTTTACTTTTTATTTTTGATAACACTCATCACTTTTGTTTCAAGGAAAACAACTGACTTGATTAGCTGGACAGGCATTTTTGATGGCTGCATGTCTATATATTATTATTATATCAATATTTTTTGTATACATTCATAGTTAAGTTTATTATTTAAGATAGCTGAGTTTTCATGTCTTGTTTTGATCCAGTAAGCTACCCTACAACTGATGGGGACCCTCTAGAGGTACGGATCAGTACTGTTTAATGGGTCCATTTTACAATGGAAACGCTCAAAATAGAGGACCGTACCGGACCCCTGAGTGTAAACGAGCCTTTAGATTTGGTAAAACAGTCAGGTGCTGTGCAATTCCTAAAATAGGAACTGTTTAGAGGGTTGAATGGAACATCTCAGACATTTTTTAGTTCCTTTGATTTGTCTATTTTTAACTTTTTGTAGGATAAATGCTCTGAATTCAATATTTCAAATAATTTTTTCTACATCAAATTGGTCTGGTATATGCTGTTTAAAATGTCTCAAATTTAAAGATGGTTCTCCAATAGAACCCAAACCAGCACTTTCAAGAACACAGCAGATCAATTATTACTGGGGTTTGTTAGCATCAATAATGGAGCCATTTTATGTGTTATGAATAACAGTCATAAGGTCAAGAGCTTTGTATTCAAACCAGCAGCCATTTCTGTGTTTGTTCATTTGACTTCTTCTCAGTGTTTTAGTCACACATATGGCAGATTTGTCCTCCAAATATGAACAGAAAAGAAAATTGATAACAGCTGTTTGCTTTGTATTTTTTTCTATTTTTGTAATATTTGCATCATTCTAAATTTAAACTAACTATTTAAGTTGTTCATTAGTTTTTTTCATCAAATACCTGATTCATTTTCAGTGTTGTTGAAATATTGTATTTTTTTCGACTGAATGGTGTTAAGCCTTGGTCACACAGCGCTTTACGGTGCAACCATGACCAAAAAGTTCTGAAAATCTAGTTGGCTTAGGGTTAGTGGTAATTTTTGATTAATTTTGGCTTGGCCATGCGTTCTACGGAGTATGGCTGTCGGCAGATGTCCATTGTTGAAACATAACTGGAGCACCGCTGAACACATGCCCAGCGTGGAAGTAAAACGGGCACTCCACTGCCATAGTTATGCCCAGTCACAGGTTAACTGTGGCTCGGCGTTGTAGGAAGCTCTGAATGCTGCGCATAAAACTGTCCGCACACAGCTGGTTGTCGCATTTGCCGATCGAGACTTTCAACAGTGCCCACCTCCATGCAAGTTCACTCTTGTTTTTGTGATAAAGACCAGGAAGAAAGGGTTGCCATGCCAAGAAAAGGCTGATAAAGCCCAAAACCCAAGCTGAGGTCTCCTCACAATCCAGTCATGCACCCAGATTTTGCATACCAACCTCCTCCTCCTCATTCTTCTTCTTCGAATGATGTTTTGGGCCTGTAGTCATTGGTTTAGTTGGTGCTGGAGCATGTCGATGAGGAAATCATGGCGTTGAATGTTCATGTTCACCCCTTCACATCTAGACTGCAAGAATTCTCAGGAATTCATGGTATTTATGTGCCGCAAATCAGAAGTGAAAGTGCAGTAATGAGGATGTGATATGTATACAGTCATATATAGAACTTGTTCAACATGTCATTTCTCGGGCTTAGGTAGTGTTTTGTATGAGGAAAAATGAATTCGTCAATGATGCACCGCTAAACACATGCTATTTCACGTAATTCTAATGAGTATCACACGTGCCCGTGACGAACTGCTAAATTTTTACACCTTTCTGTCTCGCGCAGTTTTGATCACGGCCAGAACATAGATTATCAAGTGTCTTTCCCATGTGTGGCATGTTTTTAACAAGTGTGCCACTCGTGGTTGCAGAATGACATTTTGGGCAGTTCAAAACTTTTGCCGCATCCGACGCAGTTCCAATTTTCCCCGCGTCCTGCCATGTCTGTGAATCAACAGCAGCTCATCATAAACTCGTCATCAACAAGCACAACTTTTCGATTCACGGTAGACCTCTTTTTGACGTGTTTTGGCCATAAAGAGCTGTGTGACCAGGGCTTAAAATGAGCCTCCCACAAAGGTTGTCCCTGACTAATCTAGCTTTCCTCTGTTCTTCTGGTCCTCAGGAGGTCCCCCAGATGTGGGCAAGATGCTTGGTGGGGAAGAAAAGGAGGAAGATCCTGATGCAGCAAAAAAAGAGGAAGAGCGACAGGAGGCACTTAGACAGCAGGAGGAGGAGAGGAAGGCCAAGTATGCCAAAATGGAGGCTGAGAGGGAAGTCATGAGGCAAGGCATCAGAGATAAGGTAATATTTTCCAGACTTTTATAAGACAAGAATCCACACATGGTTACACATTATGCCAGAGGTTGTCAAAGTTTTTGTAGCAGAGGGTCAAATCCAGAGCTCGACATTAGACTGGGGGCCAATTTTGATGAAAAAAATTGATAAACATAAAAATGTTGTTTTTATTAACTCTATTGACCATGTGTCATTTGTACAGTGAGCAGAGCAAAAGAACAAACGGAGAAAGATTTAAAACATTATTTTAACTGAGAAATATGATCATTTTTGGTCAACAACAGACCTGTGTGGTGTCTATGTGATCTACTTTCAGTAGACAATCTTTTACAAACTCCCCGTCACTGAAGGACTTGCTAGGCCGGTGTAAAGCCAAACTACATTCCTCCTGCCAGAATATGTTTCCGCCCTCCCAGACATTGATGATTTGTTTCATAAAACTCAAATTTTGTCCCAAAAAGCATTTAAAGAAGGTGCGTGATTATGCTTTACTTTATTCTGGGGCTTCTGGGAGTTTTTTGTGACATTTGCAATTTTTCCACATATTCTATATAAAACAACAACAGCTTTCTGTGTTTAAAAACTACCTTTGCTCTGAACTCTTGGGTGATGGTGGTGTGTGGCTTGTCTGGGGTGGTGGGGCTCTCTGGGTGGGGTCACGCACTGGGTCTCCTGGCACGGTGGGAGGGCTGTTTTTTTAGCTGGGCTAGGGCTTACACTCTGTCCTTCTGAACCTCACTGTTCTCTGGTTTTGGGGCCCGTGTGGTGGTCCTGCAGTCCCTGCTCTGGATGTTTGGCCGAACTGCTGGGCAGACGGATCTTCTTTGTTGGCCTCACAGTATGGGTGTGGGGGGGCCCTGGTCGCCACTGCTGCCTCGGTGGGGGTCTTGGTGTGGAAATGGCCGGGAGCTGTCCCTCCTTTTCTTTTTTATTACATTCCATCATCTACCTCATATTAACATTCTCCTGAGGGCAGGTGTCGGCTCACCTTTGCACTGTTGGTTAGTGTGATGGAATGAAATGTTTTACATGTGTTGGTTTGTATGCATAAGTGTGCGTGTGAACTGTATGTTAACAAGTTTGTGAAGACTCTTGAGCCAGCAGGTATGTTTGTAACAACTGGGTGTGTGGACAGGCCCCACCCATTTCAGACTGACATTCACACTTGACTGTAATGGTTATAAAGTTCCAGTATCTTGTTGCCTGTTGTGTCATGATTTTACCCTCCCTTCCCTGTAGTCATCATCCAACATCATCCACCAATATCCTTCTCTCTTCTTCCCTCCTCTTTCTTTTCCGTCCGGTCCAACAAAAAAACAAAAAAACAAAAAAAAAAAACAATTAATATAAATAAAGTTTAGTTTAAATTACAAAAAGAGGTTTATACTAATATACACCTTGTGTGTCCAATAATTTTCAACCCCCGATTGTAACAGTAAAATCTGTCTAACACAAGAGGCTCTCAGCTCATTTCTGTTTCCTCAGCTGTTGGACAGGACAACATAAAAAAAGAAGAAATGGCAGTCAACAGTGGAATTTAAAGCAAGATCTGCAAGACCAAGAAAAATGTCACACAGAGCAGCTCGCAGGATTGTGAGAAAAGCAAATCCAAACCCACGTTTGACTGCAGCATCCCTCCAGAAAGACCTGCCGACCTGCTACACTGTTAACAAATATACATATAATAAAATATACACTTGTACAAATATGGTCTTTATGGAAGAGTTATCAGAAGAAAGTCCACCTCCCAGAAGTTAAGATTTGGTTTTATTGACAATTTTAATCTGTTCTACAATTGTCCCTCTTTTTAGACCTGATAGTCTTTACCCCAGTCCCCTTGGGAACAGTATTTTAACAGCTAACATCCAGCATACCGTGCACTGTTTTAAAGACAATTGACTGTTAACTCAAAGATCCAGCCAGAACCAACACCTTCCCCCAAAATGGATCCCATCACTACTAGTTACCTTCCCCATACCATCTGTTATATCAAATAGACCTATGTTTCATCCCAAGCCATCAAACTGGAATTACAATAACCTTAGAACGATACACATCCATAAGGTATCTATTTATTGCCAACCAATAAGCAGTAAAAGCATGTCTGAACTGAACCTGGCTCTTCTTAAAGAATATATTTATTTATTATTATTAATATTTTTTAATTCACAATTTTATTTTAGATCATATATTTTGAATGATTCACCTCGTTTTGTGCTGATTCGCATGAAAGAGTAGCTGATGATACGTGACTCAGAGCTCACCAGATCACTGAACAGCACCTTCTTTGGACTGAATCATGAGTCAGTACTCATAACTTCAACCAATCACTACGGAGTTTGCCTTGTTTCGAGCTGAATCATTTGAAGGATTCACTCAGCACCTCGGCCTCACTCCGAGCTTGTACGAATCCATCCACACTGCAGCTTTAGCTTAGCTTAGTTTTAGCTTATCGGCTTGTTTTACTGGGAGGAGCAGCTTCCTCACCTCAGCTGCAGCTCTGCTCTAACAGTCTGCCGCCACATTATGAAATTATTCTTGACTTTATTTTGCTTTGCAAGACATAAAGCAAATTACTCTCCACTTTTAAAAAAAAAATATTTCATTGTATTGCGTCAATACTGCAACATAACAAAAAAAAAACCCATATAACTAAGTTTATTTCTGTCCTTAACTTTGGTAATAAGGATATTTTCCTCATTTGCATTCTATTTATTTTCTTTCATTTTCTGTTATTGTTATTAGGATGGAAAAATAAATGTTTCTTAATTGAAATGTATGAATTTTTATTCTTTTCCCCACAATGAAACGATTTGTTTTAATTTTCGATACTCATTTTATACATGACAGTAGGTCAAATTTATGTGAACATGAATTGTTTTGTGCGCTGTGTAAGTGACTCAGTGACTCAAATGACTCGATTCTCTTTGGTGAGTGACTCAGTTAAACTTGAGTCGATAAAAAGAATCAAGTTTACCATGAAATGCACACCTGGAAGAACATGAAGAACTTAACATTTTTTTGTACAAGAAACGAGCTATTTAAAAGCGGTGCATTGTGAATGGAAACAGTTCCAGTGCAGCGCGTGCATCAACAGTGCTATTCTGCCTGTTGTTTCTCTCTAAGGGAAGCGATCATCACAAAAAAGAAAAGAAAGCCTCATTTTAGAGGGAAAGTTCGCCTCTTCCTTCATGTTTTTGTCCAGAGGATTTTCAGTTTCATTTCTTCCTTCTCTTCTTGCCTTCTTTTCTGCTTCTTCTCAGTATTCAATATGACCAAATTAATCAAACAGGTTAAAGGAATCTATAAAGTCACTCATCTTTTCGACTGTCTTGCTGTTAAACTGTGGAATAAAGTTATTCAAACAACAATATTTATAAGAAATTGGTGGTCAATATTTTATGGATTACTCACAAGAGTGTTTCTATAGTTTTTTATGTTTTTATTAGATTACTCTGGACCTGTTTTACTTGAAAAATTAAAGATTGAAAGACTGAAAAATATTCCCCTTGGTGGTGTAAAAGTAAAGTTTGAAGTCTGTTTTAATAAAAAAAAAAAAAAAAAAACATAAAGCCACTTTTTAGTCGTATATTGATCTTTTACTGCGCCACAATCTCCCAAATTTTCAACCTTTCAATCTTCACTACATTTGAGCAGACCTTTTCTCCTGGTTTCAGACAATGATAAAAAAAATAGTAAATTTCATCTTCTCTTTAATAAAAGAACTCTCAAGCTTTTTCCTTTAATTTTTTTTCATAGACTGTTTTGACACAGGATTTTTTATTTTGATTTCAGCAATTTTTTTTAATGTCAAAACCTTTTAGTTGTTAAATTCTTGTTAAATCTTTTTTTTTTTGACCCTCAGTATGGAATCAAAAAGCGCGAAGAGGCCGAGGCTGAGGCAGCTGCCGCTGCAGAGGAACCTGCAGCCGGAAGCCTAACTCGACCCAAGAAGGCAGTGCCAGCCGGCTGTGGAGATGAAGAGGAGGAAGAGGAGAGCATCATGGACACAGTGATGAAATACCTGCCAGGCCCGCTACAAGACATGCTGAAGAAATAGGCTAATAGGCTAATGCTAACACACTAGCTCAGTTTAAAGGTCATATTTACAAAGTTGGATTCTGCTGGTTTTTGTCATAAATTGAAATTTTGGATCATTTCAAATTGACAGTAATGTAGGAGAAAAAACGTTAAATTTGATCCAACATTGTGAAGTATATCCTTTAAAGTATGCTTGGCTGAATTAGCAGTATTAGCTTGAGTTAGGGCTTCATTCAAGAGAAAGCAGTTTGTGCTCTTGTCTTAGAGGTCTTAATTGATTTTATTTGGTCCAGTACAAATTCTGCACGACTGTCTTGCAGCACTGAAATAATAAAAAAAAGTCCTCCACATTCTCCTATTTTTTAGATAAATAAGTTAACAAGCCTCCCAGTGAGAAGCAATCTAACATTGCCTATTGTATAAGAAGAATATTCTTTGTCTGTATTTCTTAAACAATAACATTAGTATCTTGATAAGCCATATTAAAAAAAAAAAAGTACATTTAGAACTGCTGTTATTTGTTCTACGTTGTCTAAAATGTACAAATGTTTTTGCACACACTGTTCCACATTCTGGAGGCACCTGTGTCTCAGACTTACTTGTGTGTCACTATGTCTACATGCAGAATAGTTTAAAAAGTAAATGTTTCCCTTCTCTGTACCACTTTCTTATGTATTGCATGTCATTTGTCCAGACAGTTCGTTGTGTGAATCATGTATCCCTCTTTATGTCCTTCTTTATCAAGAAAAAACATACATACATCCCATACATACATATTTATGTATGTATGTATATATGTATGTAAATATATATATATAAATATATATATATATATATATATATATATATATATATATATATATATATATATATATATATATATATATATATATATGTGTGTGTGTGTGAGTGTAAAAAAATGAGGGCAATAACTCTTATGTTTCTTTTTCCACTGTACTGTTGGTATATTCTAACTGTTTATAACATGACTAAAAAACAATATGTATGTATATATTCAGGAACAAAGATGATCATTTTGCAGGTCTTTTATTGTTGTGGTGGAGAACAACTGCAAAGCTGGTAATACAGCAGCTCACATGTTTAGCTTTGAGCCATAAAGCCTGACCTTACAGTATGTATAATATTGGTGTTGGAAGTATGAGAACTAGCAGAATGCCGAAATCAGAAAAGAAGCAGAGTTGGATTTCACTTCATATAAAGATACTGGTGGTAGAAATTACTTTTCCTTTAACACACATAAGCGTAGTAAGGTTATCAGTGCAGGTTGTTGACTGGTTTGTATCAAAGAAAAGTAAGACAGAAAATAAAATAAAAACAAAAAAAACATTTTTGGCCTGAAAATAGGTGATGCAGAATGGCAAGAACATTAAAAGATGAACACATCTGTCTGTGCTTGAGATTAAATTAAAAACTTTAAATAAAACAAAAAAGAAACGTTACCCTGTGTTATTCCCTTTTTTAGCTGGACACTTGAGATTTAGTAGAAGCATAAATACTAGCTTTATGAGTTTTTCTTTTTTTTTTTATTAATATCCACATAAGAGCAAACAGCACAGTATGTACAGTTTTAAGAATATAGCTCTCTATATATAATGCATCTGATATTTACTACATCATACAGGGAGAAAGAATTAGGCCATTGCATGATGAAAGAACATTACACAGGTATAAGTCAATATTAAAAGAAATCTACAATTAAGAAAAAATATAAAGCAAAGGATTTGGGAAACAACTTCGGTGAAGTTAGATTCTAAACTTGGATATTAACTGGGAGCAGAGGTGAGACCAAGTCATTGTTTTGCAAGTCACAAGTAAGTCTCAAGTCTTTGTCCTCAAGTCAGAGTTAAGTCTCAAGTCGAGTCACAAGTCCTACTATTGAATGTTCAAGTCATTTCAATGAGTAAAATTATTCACAGACCATGTGTGCTATTAGGAACTGTACTTATTGATCAACATTTTACAAGCACGTTGGGTAAATATCCTCTGCATCCCCACTTCAAAAATCTAAAATTATTTCTCAATAACAAAAACCCACTTAAACACGACTGTAATGATGGTACCTGAAGATAGAAGAGAATCAAGGTACAGTCTGGATATGAAATCTTCTCACCACATGAGGATCGAAGAGGAGAAGAGATGACTGACTGCAGAAATGTAAATAGTTTGGATAGTAATAGTTTCTGATGCCAACTCTACAGAGACAAAGGTCATGTCAGCAGGTTTTTTTTTAAACAAATATGTAATTTCAACAAAATTGTGACTGTAAAGAGAGAAGCAGTGGATGAGACCAAGAACAGGGAATAACAAACATGGATGAGAGAAAAGATCAACACTGATGAAGCCTCAGTGACCAGTGGAGGACATCAATAGAGTTAGCATCAAACTGAGGTAAGAACAGAATTTAAATGTCCAAAGGGGGAGAATTACTTCCTAGACAGAGTTCTATGTTGATAACTATTTTTCTCCATAAACACTGGGTCATTAGGGTCAAAACAGGAAAACAGCACAAACTCACAAAAACGATCACCCGTTATTATGACAGTATTAAAGGTAGAATAAAACTCGGAAGTAATAAAGTGTAGAAACCCCCACCCCACCCCACCCTCCACCCCGCAAAACGTAAGTAAAGGGGGAATATATTTATATCTCTTCCATTGCACAGGAAATTCACAGAATACTGATACTTTTAGTATGTTCATTTAATAAATTGATTATAATCATATAAATTGCATTTATAGAACAAATTAAAGGATAAATACAGAAGCACTAACACACTAAAATACAGACGCATAAACACCCACAAATACTTTCAAAAAACCATTAATGCAGTTACAAAAAACAAAAACACACAAAATAGGAAAACAGAAATGATTAAAGAAGGACTAAGACCCCAGAGAAAGAAGGAGGGTTCTTTACCAAAACGCAACACCATAAAGCACAGCACAATGAGAAAAAGAAAAACAAAATCCATGCAGGAGCTCAGTGAATTCTGTTTAATGTTTGCTGGATTTATATCAGGAAACAACCCCAATCCAGGATCGCGTCCCTCCCAGTTCCCAGGTAAGGATCTGAGTGGTGGAAATATCAAAATCATCTGTGGCCGCTCTGTGATTATACTGAGCTAGCTGCACGCCCACACAATATAACGTTTATGCTAACAGACCATCCCATTCATTTAACTGCAGCTCCCGGTTAGCCGGTAAGCTAGTGTCAGCTTTCACAGAACTTAACGGCCTTTGTAGCTTCAAGATTCAGTGAAGTTGGTCATTGTTGAGTTTCTGTCAGTAATCTTTTTATCCACATGTTCTGAAAACTGTAAACCGTTTTTTGTTGACAACTTCATAACTTTTCTGCCGGAACTTAATAACACCGGCAAACAGGAACTCATCCTTTTAAGGGAGCAATGTTTTTCAATTTGATTGGTTGGATCAAACTAACGTGGCCCTAATTTGATTGGATGTTGTATCGACATCACACACGGCGCGGGCTTTGTCAATATACTTTTTAATCTTTTGGGGAAAATAGCAAGTCTTTCCGAGTCAGAGGGCCAAAGTCCGAGTCAAGTCAGGAGTTATTGAGGCTGAAGTCCGGGTCAAGTCTCAAGTCAGGGCTATGAGAGTCCAAGTTGAGTCTAAAGTCGTCAAATTCATTACTCAAGTCTGACTAGAGTCCAAGTCATGTGACTCGAGGCCACACCTCTGACTTGCAGTATAACAAACTTTATAAAGTATAACAGACTTCATTGTTACAGCCCTCCTAAATCTCTTTTAGTTTTAGAAGTCTCTCAGTCTCAATGAAGATGGGATGATCTAGCATTGATCATCCATTATTATTTATTTCTTCACATTTTGATTACATTTCCAAATTTGAGACATTTTTAATGGCATTACATCTGACATGGTTGCAGTAAGTTCGAGCAAAATAGGAAAGTAATGTACTCTTATTAAACTTTACTAGCAACAACTGAGGAACAAATGCTCATGAGCGCCCTCTACATTGAGGCAGAACTGCTGCCTGCCTCAGCTGTTGTCATTTCTAGGCCATAAGGTGAAAGCTGCATGTGTCATCTCGTTTCAACATTGAGGGACTAAAAACTTTCTGCTCAGTTAACAGGATAAATATATTAAAAGAAGAAATTATGCTGAGTACCCCGTCGCTTCTTGTCTGGTACAATTGAACACAAGAACAATGTGTTGTAAGTCGTCCTTCCACTGGGATTTCTTTTCTTCTTGCAATGTTCATAACCTCTGCAGAAACGTTCTGTTTAGCCGTTCTACAGGATTTCCTTGAGGGTGATGGGGGTTGTTCAAGAGTGCAATATCCCAGCGAGTTGTTGGAGTCTTTGGAATAGGCTGTTCTCAAATTCCTGGCCCTGATTGTGGTGATGTTTTTCAGGATATCTAAATTTTGGAATAAAGTCACAGAAGATCTTTTCAGTGGCTGTTTTGCCAGACTTATTCTAAATTGGATAGGCTTGGGCAAAATGTGTAAAGTGGTAAAATGTACTCATTCTCGCCTTTACTCAGTTCGAGATGTAGTTAATTCACCAATACAAGCTCAAATGGGTAACTTGTGGAGATTGAACCCATCTGTGCCTTTGCTGGGATGCATGGTCGGTTTTGTTTAATACACATGTACTGACATATGACATACTCTTCAATTTCAGGCTAAAATTGACCCGCATGAAGGGCCAGTAAAAGCGTTCTTGTTATGGTCAGAGAAAGAGAGAGCGATAGGTGATGGGAAACACAATGTTTTATTTAACATAAGGCTGCTGGAGGTCCAGGTGGGGAAGAAGTCTAGGCTGGTTGGAGCTGAATGGAGTCCAGAAGGGGTGAGGTCCAACCAGGATTTAGGTTGGAGCAGACCAAAGAATAGAGACATAATGATCTAGAGTGAAAGGCCAGGGAAGCAGACTCTGGGATGAGGGTCAGCACCGCTAAGTCTGAGGCCATGGTTCTATGCCGGAGAAGGGTGGTTTGTCCTCTCTGGGTGGGTGGAGTGCTCCTCCCCCAAGTGGAGGAGTTTAAATATCTTGGGGTCTTGTTCACGAGTGAGGGAAGATCGGAGCGT
The DNA here is from genome assembly GCA_014656515.1 of Oryzias celebensis. Classification (NCBI taxonomy): domain Eukaryota; kingdom Metazoa; phylum Chordata; class Actinopteri; order Beloniformes; family Adrianichthyidae; genus Oryzias; species Oryzias celebensis. The sequence continues at coordinate 34,638,825 of BNCR01000001.1, read as the reverse complement.
GAGATCGACAGGCGGATTGGTGCTGCGTCCACCGTCATGCGGTTGCTGTGCGGGTCCGTCGTGGTGAAGAGAGAGGTAAGTAAAAAGCAAGGCTCTCAATTTACCAGTCGATCTACGCCCCAATACTCACCTATGGTCATGAGCTCTGGGTCATGACCATGAGAACTATATATATATACCTTTTTATTTGAATGAGAACTTCACTTCAGAGCGTTTGGATTTCCTGTGCCTGACAGAGACATGGCAGCGGGTATCAGACCACGTCCACCTGATTGAACTGTGCCCCCCCAGTCTGCTCCGTGCTCAGCATCCCTCGCTCATCTGGACGAGGTGGGGGAGGACTGGCTCTTGTCCATCGGGATGCTTTCCCCTGCCCAAAACTGAGCTCAGACTCTTTCAGCTCCTTTGAACTCCAGAAGAATAAGGTCGGATCCAATCTTTAGTTTTATTCATTCATTTTCTGAACCGCTTTATCCCTTTCGGGGTCACGGGGCTGCCGGAGCCTAACCCGGCTACTCATGGGTGAAGGCAGGGGACACCCCTGGACTGGTCGCCAGTCTGTCGCAGGGGCCACAGTCAAACACTCATGCACACTCACATCCACACCTAGGGACAATTTAGAGTGACCAATGAACCTCTGAAGCATGATTTTGGATGGTGGGAGGAAGCCGGAGTCCCCGGAGAAAACCCACGCATGCACGGGGAGAACATGCAAACTCCACACAGAAAGGACCCCCTATTGGTGACACTGTTACAAGTCCCCCCCGCCAGGACTTGAACCGAGAACCTTCTTCTAGAGTTGCTCCCTTTAGAGAGAAGGGAAGTCTCCCCCCAAATAAGGCCTTTCCTTGGGTAAATGAGGGTATCCGCAGCTCCAGAAGACTCTGTTGTAAAGTTGAACGTTCAACCAAATCAACCAAATTGGAAGTACATAGACTCCACCTGAAAGAGCTGATCTTTGCTTTAAATGAGAGGATAAAACAGGCCAGATCAGCTTTCTTCTGTAATCTTATCTCAACAAATAATCGAAATCCAAAAATTATTTTCAATACATTGAACTCACTTTTTTCTCCCTCTACCTCTCAATTCCCCAAACAGTCTCAAGCTGATGGAATCACATTTCTTCATGGTTTTTTGACAAAGGTCCTGGATGTTGGAGCAAACATCCCTCCTTTAGTTAGGGTTCCAGCCTCCCTAGACTCTCAGTATTCCCCATCATGGTCTAGTTTATCTCCAGTAACTGTGGAGGATGTTCATTCTATACTGAAGAAGTGCAAACCCTCTTCCTGCCCTCTTGATGTAATTCCCTCTCCAGTTCTTATTGAAGCCTTTCAAAGTATTGGTGGAACTATTGTCAAACTCATCAACCTCACACTGGAGTCGGGATCTGTGTCTTCTTTTTTAAAGTGTGTCCTCATCACTCCCCCCTAAAAAAGCCTGACCTTGATCACTCCGATCCAAAACATTACAGACCCGTTTCAAAGCTCCCTTTTATCTCAAAAATTTTAGAGAAAGTAGTTATGGAGCAACTACATTTTTATTTGGAACAACAAAACATCTTGGATATCTTCCAGTCACGTTTTAAGAAGAATCTTTCCACAGAACAGCTCTATTAAAGGTTTCTAATGATGTGCTCATGGCAGCAGATTCTGGACAGTTCTCTGTCTTGGTGCTTCTGGACCTCAAATCTGCATTTGACACTGTTGATCACAACACTATGATTGCGCGTCTTCTAGGTGATTATGGTCTGTCTGGATCTGTTTTAGATTGGTTTGTCTCATATCTCAATGGAAGAACTTTCAACATCAGTGTAGGTTCAATAACCTCTGAAATGCAAAAGCTTTCTTGTGGTGTTCCTCAGGGTTCAGTTCTGGGCCCTATTTTATTCACCCTATACATGATCCCTCTAGGGAAACTAATTAGCAATTTCAGTCACATTTCTTACCATCTGTATGCTGATGACATTCAACTATATTGCTCCTACCCTTAAACAGACTTCAACATCTTGACCAGCTTACTGGACTGTCTATCTGAGATTAAGTCATTGTTATCTAACAACCATTTACACCTGAATGCTCAGAAAACCGAGACAGTGATTTTAGCCCTGGACAACAAATTTCCTTTCATCAAACATCACCTTGGTTCCCTGAGCTCCTCTGTCCAGTCGAGTGTCAGGAATCATGGGGTGTTGTTTGACAAATGTCTAACTTTGGAAGGACATGCAAAACACACAGTCAAAAAGTGCATGTATCACCTGAGGAATGTGGCAAAAGTCAAACACATCTTATCTAGACCTGACTTGGAGATGATAATCCATGCTTTTGTTTCTTCACGTTTGGACTATTGTAATTCACTTTTTACCTGTTTTGGCAAAACCTCTTTAAAACGTCTGCAGCTTGTCCAAAACTCTGCGGCGAGGCTTTTAACAGGAGCCAATAAACGAGCACACATAACTCCACTACTCTACTCTTTGCACTGGCTCCCAGTTCAATTTAGAATTAAATTTAAAATTCTACTTCTAGTTTTTAGAACCTTGCACGGACAAACCCCCCCAGTACATTGCTGACCTTTTAACCCTCTACTCTTCTGTCCGGTCTTTGAGGTCCTCACACTAAAATCTACTACAAATTCCAAAAACCCGCTATAAAACCAGAGGAGACCTCACCTTTCAAGCTGTTGCTCTTCGTCTTTGGAATGACCTCCCTTTGTCAATACGACAGAATGACTCTGTTGCAGGTTTTAAAAGTCAGCTCAAGACGTTTTTTTCAGTAAAGCTTTTAGTTAATCAATTTTTGCCTTTTAATGTGTTTTATCTTGCTTTTAATTCCCTCCATTCTGTTTGTATGCAATTTGTGTTTTATTGGTTGTAATATTATCTGTTTTTATTTTTGTGAAGCACTTTGTGATTTTTATCTGAGGAAGGTGCTATAGAAATAAATATTTACTTTTACTTAGACCGCTTCAAAGAAATCATGCAGCACCTTTGCTTTGATAGCAAGAACACCCGGTCTGAGCGGGTGCAGACAGACAGGTTTGCAGCAATTTCTGAATTATGGGAATCATTAGAAAGAACTGTGTCACATTCTACCGACCTGGTTGGCACATCACAATTGATGAACAGCTTTACCCATCAAAGACACGCTGACCTTTTCTGCAATATATTGCTACAAAACCAGACAAGTTTGGGATAAAATTTTGGGTGGCTTATAATCTGAAATCAAAGTATATCTGCAATGTCTTTCCATATGTTAGCAAAGACCCCAGTCGTCCCAAAGAGGAGAGACTGTCTGAGAGTGTGGTAGTGATTTTGATGGAACCTTTCTGGACCAGGACAGAACTGTCACAATGGACACCTTTTCACATCAATTTCACTTGCAAAAAAGTTGCTCAGCCGGAAGACCACCATCATTGGGACACTCAACAAGATTTGCAGAGAAATCGCCCCTTTGGCTCGAGAGAGAATCTACAGTGAGTTCAGCACCTAGGTCTTTTCAACGACTGCCGCTTCATTGATGGCGTACACAGAGAGCCGGAAGAAGGTCTACGTCATGAGCAGTATGCATGGTGTCATTCAGACTGAGGACAGACGCAATACAAAGCCAAGCACCATCACCCAGTACAACTCAAAATGCAGAGTGGATATCATGGACCAGATGGTGCGGGAATACAGCATACGGGCAGGAACAAGAGGCTGGCCGGTCACCCGCTCAGGGTGGTTGTTCTTGCTATCAAAGCGAAGGTGTCGCATGATTTCTTTGAAGCGGTCTCTAGCCATTGTTGCCATAATCAGTTTGCGTCCGTACATCTCGGACCAGTTGTCAGACAAACTCAGAAAAATCCGCTCAGCCTCAGGATCACTTATCTTATCACAAGAAGACCATGGCATCATTTACATTGCACTTCAGACTTCAGGTCTGCCATTAGTGTCACATTTGAATCACAAAAGGGGCTCCTCAGCCACTTCATTCCAAAGCAGGGGATCAAATGATCCCTCCTCAGTTCTCTAAGGGAGTATAAAAAACTTCAATCCTCCAGGTGCTCGGACGCCCAGGGCCGTCCCTGGCCATCCAGTGAAAATAAAAAATCCTAAAAAAAAAAAAAATCAGCATGCCGTTTAGTGGGTTCCAGATGACCCCACTCCCAATGTCAACGTGTGGTCAGTACAATTGAGTGATCCAAGTAAAGTTGATGTTTTTTATGTTGTTTACGTTACTGTTAAACTTAAACAGCAGGTTAACAGGGGGAAAAAACATGGTTTTAAGTAACAGACACCATTCCTTTCTATTTAGATCTTTGTTTTAATCAGTTTTGTTTAATTCTGATTTACTGTTGTAAATGAAAGTATAAATTATCATAATTTACATGTAACATTTTAATTTGCATTCCATACAGTAAGAGACTTACAAATAGAAAGATATGTTAAATAATAAGAATCGTGGACCGATCTGTGAATCCTTGGTCTTGATTGTGGGGCGGCCGTGGTGCAGTTGGTAGAGTGGTTGTCCTCTGACCGGAAGATTGCAGGTTTGATTCCCGCCTTGTCCTCCCATGTGTCGAAGTGTCCTTGGGCAAGACACCGAACCCCACATTGCCTCTAATGGAAGGTTGGCACCAGTATTCGGCACCACCATCAGTGTGTGAATGGGACTGTGACAGTAAAGTGTTTTGGGCCTTCAAGAAAAGTAGAAAAGAGCTATATAAGTATACGCTATTTACCATTTAGATTCGTGAATTGACTCGGATCACTAAGTAACAATTCAGAGCCCTACTGGCAGCCATAAAATCAAAAGAAAAACTTGTCTAACCAGAACTAGTGAAGCTAATTCAAATAAACTTGTGCTTCTTGGTGTGCAACCAACTATAAATTGTTAATAACTAGTTTTACTTTAACTAATTATTAAATAATAAATAGTAGTAACTGTTATTATCAAACTAATAATTATTAGTAATCGTGTTTACTTCACTGCTACTTTAATAATTGTGGTAATATCAAACTTGTGGTTTATGATTTTGGCGTACTCTTACATTATTTTGTTTGCATTTATGTTTGCTAAATTTAAGATACGGTCTTAAATGTGGTGAATGTTTTGAAAAGTCTCTAAAATTTAACTTCTATGCATCTGTAGACACCCTGCGCCAACTGCAGCTCCAGTCAGTGTGTGTGGCACAGCTAGGGTAGGCAAGGCGACTAGTGTCTCACATGCTGCTTTCTAGGATATTTGAACAGGATATCAATATAATTCGCTACTTTTTTTTTTTTTTTTTTTTTTTAACCAAGAAAACATTGAAAACCCACACAGAAAAAAGTCATCGTAAGATAGACCTGTCTAAAAAACAATTTGATTTTTATTGTTAATAAAAAGTATTCTTCAGAATGTTAGGTTTCACATGAAATAAAAAAAAGATTTGACCTACCAGTAAAAACTGACTTCTTGCGCAGAGTCTAACTAATTGGAAATGCAAACCACTAGTTGAGGAACTAGGGAGGTTGTCCTCTCACAGGGATGGTCAGGGACACTGACATAGCTATGTCTCAGACATAGCGGTGCTGACCCTCGTCCCAGCCCCTTCATATGCGGGTGCAACCGCCCCAATGCATTGTGGGGGTCCTGGCTCAATGAAGCCCACAGGACAACATAATCTGCAAATAGAGAGAAAAACCTTTGGTCCCCAAACCAACTCATCAGGCCCCTGGCTCCACTTAGAAATTCTGTCCATAAAGACTACGAACAAGACCGGTAATAAACAGCAGCTCTGCCGGTGTCCAACATGCACTGGGAACAGGTCTGACCAACTGCCGGCTATGCGAACCAAGCTCCTGCCCTGGTCATACAGAGACCGGACAGGCTAAAAGATGTGTGCTTTTGATTGAGAAAAAAAAAAAAGAGAGAGAAAAACGGTTTGAAAATCAGCTTTTATTTCTTGAATCAGTTATTTCTGGTTAACACTTTCTGGCTGCAGTCAAGACAAAACTTTATACGTCCTTACATGGCATCAACAAAATAGTCAAAATCAGAGGTACAGCGGGAGCGTGGAACATCCCACTGTTGGAATGCTAATCGCACTTTCAAAGGCAAGGTCCATTCAACTCAACACAATTCTGAACAGCCAAGATTTGGTACAGCTGCTACTCATTCCATATGTGGTTCACCACTTGGCACTACATTAAGTTGCTGAATATTTTGTTTTAAGTTTCTGCCTGTGCTGACAAAATGACAGTCAAGCGACTGACAAGCTCCTCCCAATCTGGATTAGTAAATGCATTACTCCCACCTGCAGGTGAAACCAGTGCATTCTGTTAAACCATATGAAATTAAACAATAGAACCTGCAGCTTCCTTCAACTGAATCATTTTCTTTCCGACATTCTGAATTGGGCTCACAGTAAAATTAAGACAGACAGTAACCTGTGTTAATAGTCAGAAACTGTTTTCTATTTCTGCAGCATTTATGGAAAATTATTACATTTTCTTAGACAGTGTTTTGTCAGTAGCTTTCTGGAAGAAGGCTTTAGTTTGCCAACATCTTATGGACCATGTAGTTGAGGATTCCTCCGTGGCGGAAGTATGCAAGCTCCACGTCTGTGTCAAATCTCATGCGCACTTGAAAGGTTTTCCCAGAGTCCAGCTGTGAGGGCAGGTGAAAGCTCATGAGACTGCTCCTTCATCGCAACATTAACACATTTAAGACCAACAGACTCACCGTCACATCCACCAGCATCCTGGGCGTGAGCTGCTCTGGGATGGTTATGGTGTAGCGCTCCCGTCCTGTCAGTCCCAGACTGTCTGCAGAGTCTCCTAGCAGATACTCCAGTGGGATTACTCCCATTCCAACAAGGTTGCTGCGGTGGATCCTCTCATAGCTCTCAGCCAGAACTGCCTTGATACCCTAACAAAGTTGAACAGAAAAATGTCTTCTGAAGCAGTGCTGGTTAAGCCTGAGCAACATTTTCCAAAGAAAGTGTTGTCACCAGCAGAAACGGGCCTTTAGCTGCCCAGTCTCTGGAGCTCCCTGAGCCGTACTCTTTCCCTGCTAGAACCAATAGCGGCTCACCAGACTGCTGGTACCTCTCTGCAGCATCAAACACGTCCAGCTGCAAAAACAAAAGAAGTCGTAACAAGACCAACAGAGGAAATTAGAAAGCGCTGCACCTAACAGTTATTTTATTATTAGAAGAACAGTCCTCATTCTGCTGACAACTGACAACAGATTCTGGGTTCAGCTTTAAACTGGCAGAAAATGAACATTTAGGCAAACAAGATTGAAGCCTCAGTAAAGTATGTCCAAGCAGTCCAGTGGATTTTTTAAACATGTATATTGTCAATTCCACAAAATGCTGAAGGACTGGGATAAAGAGCAAAGCCTTTGCCTCAGTCTGACCGTTTCTCCACTCGGCAGGTGGATGGTCTGCGGCGCCTGCTTGCTGAGGAACTTGTTGTAGAGGCGGATGTTTGCAAACGTCCCTCTGGCCATGACGGCGTCGTTTCCTCGACGTGAGCCGTACGAGTTGTAGTCTCGAGGGGTCAAACTGGAGAAACAGAAAAGTGGAAAAATGACACTAGTTGTAGAAATTCTGATCCGCTGTCAAACAGTTTTGTCATTTATTGCCACAGGTTGAAGTTAGACTTGAAATGACTCACACAAACTGATAATTGTGTACAAAGTCAAAAACCCAAAGACTGTAGTGCTCATTTACCCTCTGTCTGCGAGGTAACGGGCTGCTGGACTGTTTCTGGCGATGTTTCCAGCAGGAGAGATGTGATCAGTGGTGACTGAATCTCCCAAGTTTAGCAGCACATATGCATCCTGTATGGACTGAGGAGGCTGCAGCTTCATGCTCTGTATGGGAAGGCAGGCATATGGTAGCATCACCCTCACTGTTGAAGTATTTAGCCAGAGCACAACTTTCCTGTTTTTTCCTTTTGCAGGAAATGACTCCACAGCATGCCAAATCTTTGCGATTTTTTGAATTTTCATATCATCAAATGTGATGCCGATTTTCAAAAAGCATTTTTTTGGAATATGTGGAAAATTTTACAAAGACTGTATATATACGACTGCATATTTACCAAACCCTCAAAGAATGGTGGAGACTTGATGTAAGTTGATTTAGGATTCCAAGAGTACAGCTTATCGGAGGGTGCGTCCAGAGCATTCCAACGCTCGTTCACTTTCTGTAACGAAATAAACCACACGCAGATCCTTTATTATCAACAATTAACCCTTTTTATTAGAAACTGAAGCAAAAAACATCTAAAGCTGCAGGGGAGCACATTTTACCTCAATCTTCTCATAGACTTCTCTGAACATGGATGGAATGACAAAAGCTTTTTCCACAGCCTGGATCTCCTCCCTTGAGGGCCAAATGTCCCTCAGGTAGACCTCCTTACCTTCAGAGTTAATTGCTGTAGAAAATGAAATATTGTAAAAATTATCATCCAAAAGAGAACATAAAGCAACTATGATAGTCATGGTAGTGTTCGCTCACAGCTCAAAATGAGCTGTGGTCAGAAGAACAGACAAAAACGAAGCCGTGACTGTGACATAGGGGATAAAATGTTTCCATCACCAATGGGCTCCGTTTCAAAGTCGATCCTCACGGTGCCAGCAATTGCATAAGCGATGACAAGCGGTGGAGAAGCCAGGTAGTTTGCTCTAGTGTTGGGATGGACTCGACCCTCAAAGTTCCTGTTCCCTGACAGGATGCCGGCAGCTACCAGGTCCCCCTGAAGCACAGACCAGCAACAGCAAATACAAGGTCATGGCAACTATGAAGAAAACCAGCAGTAATCTGTCCATCTAAGGGAGATAAAGACATTTTCAGAGGTAAACTGTTGGTACCTGGGTTATGGCTTCAACCACTGGTTCTGGCAGCGGCCCGCTGTTGCCGATACATGTCATGCAACCATAGCCAACCACATCAAAGCTAACAGAAAAAAAAGTTTGTTATTCACACGGTGTTTCTGTACAACAGGTGTTTCTCCAAAAGTGAAGTGACAGCACTGCTATACAATCTATGCACCATTCTGGGGCCAGAACACTAATGAATTCACAGGCTCATAATGAAGAGCCTCATCCAATTCAAAGCTAGCTCCATGAAATCACCGTACCCCAGCAGGGACAGGTAGTCCATGACGCCGCTCTCCCTCAGATAGTAGGTTACCACCCCGCTGCCAGGCGACAAGCTTGTTTTGATGTACGGCTTCACAGTCAGTCCATGTTCGATGGCTTTCTTAGCCAGAAGTCCTAAAATCAGAAGTTTGATACTCAACCTGATCCCCTCAGACCACTTCCTCTAAACCCTTTCATCAGTGAGTGCAGCTACCTGCTCCGAGCATGACCGATGGGTTGCTGGTGTTGGTGCAGCTGGTGATTGCGGCAATAACCACAGAGCCATGGCTCAACGTGTATTCTTTCTCACTGAAGTGAAAGGGGACGGCTGTACTGTGGCGTTCAGGAGCTACCTGAAAACCCTTGAATCCATTCTGCAGAAAATAAAAGGAAACCAGAAGCAAAAAGAGAAGTTCTTTTGGAAGTCGAGCAGATTGAATAAATGCTTCAGAACTTTTTATCAGCATTTTCCATGGGGGAAGAAATACTGAAACATATCAGGATTTGTGTGGATGTGTACCTTTACTCCCAGGCAGCTCTCAAAGTCTTTTTTCATGTCAGAGACAGGAATTCTGTCCTGAGGCCGTTTGGGACCACTGCAGCACGGAACCACTGTGCTGAGATCCAATTCTACCATCTGAGAGGAGAGAGGACAGATTCCCTCTCAACCTTTATAACTATGGAAATGTTCAGGTTAACCCCTTCACGACACCAAGGACAAGATTTACAACCATCTGTGTTCTGTTGGGTATCAAAAGCTACACCTTAATGACCTGACACAACAATCAGACTTTTGCTCCAACTCGAGGCGCTTACGCCTGAAGGAGATACCTCAAAGCTTGTAATAATCCTGGATAGATGCAGTCTTGTCACTGTTCCCTTTAGGACATGACAAAACAACAGTCACAAAGCTTTTCATGTCTTCATGGTCTTTGAGAGCTTTCCCAGCCGACTGTCACTTCATTTACCAGCATCTGCATGAAGCTTTGGATAAGTGTGCTGAAAATTTAACAGCTGTGCAATTTTTTACATGTGAAGAAAAAATATATGTTTGTAGCCTAACATGAGTGAAATCTGGATCCTGGGCTGCATCATTGTAGTCTCTGAACATAGCCACGGCCTTCAGGTACTCTGCAATGTAGGCCAGCTTCTGCGGCTCTCGTCCTGAAGACAAACACAACAAAGAGAGTTGCATCAAAGCTATGGAGGGAAAAGTCTAAGGGAGTATTCAGACTGGACACATTGGTTCGTTTAAAGTGAACTAGAGTTCGTTTTCCCCCGATAATCCGCAACAAATATTCAGTCTGAATAAACCCATGTGAACCATGGTCCGGGACCAGGAACCAATCTCAGACCCATCTTTCAAGGTGGTCTCAATTCGTTTCCAATCGGACTGAGCTTCGGTTCACTCTGAGATTCCTCAATCTGAATACCATTTGCTCCCGTAGTGAAAGAACTGGATCAAAACGGCCCCCCGTAGCCAGTGGTCACATCATATAAACAGAGAAGGAATGAAGCAACAGGACAAATGTGAAGCAACAATTCTTGTGTTATCAAACAGGAAAAAATGATCCAACTCCTTACTTGTTACGTTTATTTTAACGCAGCTAAAAACACTTTTTACATGCTTTTCTGTGACTTGTTATCGGGCATGTGCCGAAAGCCAACTTGTAGTTCCTTAAAGTTCTCTTAAAAGCATTGTCATAAAACAAAGATGAGACCAAAACTAATTAAAATGCAGTTGGATGAAGGCAGACTCAAAAAAAACAACTTTTCCACATTGTTTCTCACTGCTTAACTGACGATCTATGTCATAAATACTTATCATCCTACCTTCATAGTCGTTGTCTTGCCAGTAACCACCTTACAGCTTACCTCTGCTGTACCAAAGCACCAGTAAGAAGTGTTGAAACTCACGTTGATACGGGCATTCCAAATTGGTCAAAAAAATATAAAGTTTGAATCAGTGAAACTTCCCAACAAGGATTGCAAAATGCAGGAATTTCCATAATTTCTGCCTGTAGTTGCTTTTCTCCGTCCTCATAGTTCCTAGCCAATGAGTGAAGAAATCTTTAATCACGTGGTTTTGTTTACAACCTTTAGTTTGAAAAAAGAAAAGTCCACTTGACAGCAGTCGGAATACAGACCAAATGCAAGGCTCAGGACTTGATCCAGACCAAATTAAGCGGTCTTGGTCCAAACAAAATTACTTTGTTTGTGCAATGATCTTCTAGGCGGGACAAACATTTTGATTTCCGTTCCCAATGTTAGCACAGCTCACCTGTCTGCTCCAAATACTGAACGCTGACGGTGTCCACTGGGAAAAACGCTGCAGTGGCTCCATACTCTGGACACATGTTAGCAATGGTGGCTCGGTCAGCAATGGATAGCTGGGCTACACCCGAGCCAAAGAACTCAACAAACTTCCCAACCACGCCCACCTGGCGAAGGTGCTGGAGGAGAGAGGACGCATCATCAGAGAGGCTGGAGGAGGATGGACAGATGGAGTTGCATGACCTTGTAACTACCTTTGTGACTGTGAGGACGATGTCAGTGGAGGTGATGAGCTTGTCTGGGGTGCCATGCAACTTGTACCCCACCACCTCTGGAAGAACCATGCTGATTGGCTGTCCTAGCATGACTGCTTCTGCCTCAATCCCACCGACGCCTGCAGACAGAGGAGTATTAAGTAAGATTCTGCTTATTCAAGACTGAGTACTGTTCAACTAGTTCAAATCAACTTTATTTTTTATAACGATCAACTCTTCACTGGTGAATATAAAGTCACAAACGAACTGTCTCCAAAAAAGAAACAAACAGCAAGTACAAACTGCTGTTATTTTTGATCATGAAAACAAAAGTGGTTATTTGAGACAGTTATAAAGTTAAAAACTGAAAAACAAAAACTATCGTGGAGAAAGTTAAAAAAAAAAAAAGAAAGGTTGTCCTCTGTGGCAACGTGGAAACTTACTTGTTTAGGTTGTTCAGGATAGAGCAATGTTGTTGTTCTAATGTAAAAGAGTCATTGAGCAGCAGGAGTGCCTCTGAATAAGACACACTTTATCTTCTTTTGTGTCAAATGATGTGCTTAAATTAATTTTAAGAGACAGGTTTTCTCCTGAAAGTGTGAGTATATAGGCAGCTTCAAGGTTAAAGTGATAAACGTGATAGGCAGCGCTGCACTTAACTTCTCTGCTCATAGCTTATCAACATAAACCATCATCAATGACAGATATTAGAAAATCAGCAGAAGAAGACAATGAGAAGTGTCTGCATGTTTGAGATTGATCAAATTAAAATCTGGTTCTGCATCAACCTTTGTGAAAATGTTTCAACATGGATTAATTTTTTGGAGTTTTGTAATTCTGTACATCAGAGTGAGACACCCTGCTGACACCATGTAGCACTGAGGCCGGAGGGGCACCGTCCACAGCCAACAGGAAGTACATGAAAGACTTGAGCCCTACCCCAGCCAAGAACACCCAGGCCATTAATCATGGTGGTGTGGGAGTCGGTGCCCACCAGACTGTCGGGGTAGAGGAAGCCGTTGTGGTTAAACACCACCCGCGCCAAGTACTCCAAGTTGACCTGGTGAACAATTCCTGAACCAGGAGGAATGATTCGCATGTTCTTGAAGGCTTTTGAGCCCCACTGTAGAGAGCAAATGCAAACAGTAAGGAGGGTGAATAAACGCTATGGGGCTTATTTTAAGTCATAAAGGTCTGAGTGCGGATCTAACACCATGGACACATCTAATGTTCCACATGGAAAACGCAGACAGCCTGAGCGCTCCTCTGCTCACTCTTTTTTCATTCTTGCATGCTCATGTCCTGCTCCCCACACATGCTCACGTTCCTCCCCCACGCATTTATGTATCAGGGCAGCCGTCGTGCAGTTTTAGGGTAGTCGGCTTCTGATCGGAAAGTTGCTGAAAGTTGCTTTGATTACCGCCTTGCTCGCCCATGCGTTGTAGTGTCCTGGGGCAAGACACCGAACCTCGCATTGCCTCTGGTGGAGAGTTGGTGCCAGCGTTCGGCAGCGGAGCCGCCATCAGCATGTGAATGGGACTGACTGTAAAGCACTTTGAGCCTTCAGGGAAGGTAGAAAAGTACTATGCAAGTGTACACAATTTACCATGCCTCTACTCTTCCCATAGACAGTGTATAGAGAGAACTGGACTAATAATCTCCCCTCCAGCTTCGCGTTCCAAATAGGAAGTAATTTCCTTCAAAGTTTTGTATTCCTATTCCACCCCAAGAATATGCAATGCCATTCCAATCAGTCTACTACAACTGTTTAAAGGGACCTCTAACACCATTCCAATAAGAACCCAGACAGTTCCTTTGGCCGATGTGAATATTTGTGTTAATTCATTTGTTGAAGTACAAAAAGAACAAGCTTTCTGCGTAGAATGTTCAAAGACTGGACATGGACTCAGATCCACACTCAGACATTTATGACTTGAAAAACAAGCCTTAAAACCCAAACATTCTAAAAAATGTTCAGACCTTTCTCAGAGTCTTACTTTTAAAAACTCAAATCTCTCTTTGTTGCGGTCAAACTCCAAGTCCTGGTTCTTCTGAAGGCTGTCAAACCTAAATATTTATGAAAATATAATTTCTACTGAAGAATGCAGCATCATTGGGCAAGATGTGAAATTATGTATTTGCTCTTACTTCCCGTTGAAGTCCACTTGGATGGAATGATCAATGACGAGGTCTGCGGGGCAAACGGGATTAACCCTTTCTGGATCGCCGCCTAATTTCATGACTGCATCTCGCATGGCAGCAAAGTCCACCACAGCGGGAACACCTCTGAAGGGAAGAGGATTCAGACACAATGTAGGTAGAAGCACTTGCAATATACCTAAACATAATCACAACACAGTTTATAAGAGTTTTGGTGCAAGCATGTTTGAATATGTGATAGTTTTAGCGTAAACTGTAACTCTAAATTTCCTGTCTCACTTCAGTCGAAGGCACACAACTGTAGCTGTGAGGGAATGTCTGCAGGGAACAAAAACTTTTCAGGAGATTCTTCATTGCTTTTGTCACTGAGAGGGCAATAAACCAGCAAACTGAATGCTTCTGTATTTGCACTGGAAGTACAAAAACTTCCATTGATTTTTAGCTCAAACTTCAGTCCATCAAAACGTTAAACAGAAAAACAAAAGTGGGAGGTGACCACTATGCAAATGCAGAAGCAGAGTTCTGCTCAACTAAACCCAGAAACAACAAGACTTTTACATATATTGATATTAACAGCATTATTTGTTCAGGGTTATTTAAGGGAGGGTTATTCAACTACAAAATGAAGATATTCATTCCTGTATGTATTTATTATTCTTCACTATGAGAGAAGTCAACTCTACTCCAGTGTTTTTCAAACTTTGAGCAAAGGCACACTTTTTTTCTTGACAAAAATCACAAGGTACACCAGCAACCAAGAATGTGAAAAAAAGCAAATCTGTTGTCTGTATTATTGAACAGTAACATGTTTGATGAATTTTACACAAAAAAACCAAAACAAAATTAAGTTCATTTTAAGCTGCATTTTGTTCAAACTTGAACACTGAAGTGGTTTAGAATTAGTTTTTCTTTGTCTGAATCAGAAATGTAACTTTAACCAACATAGATACTTTTTGTGTGAATAAATGACTTCAGAGTGTAAATGTGTCTGTTTGCCCCTTAATCTTAATCCATTACTTATTACTTGTATTAAAACTTAACTTCAAAATTTTTAAAAATGCTTCATGTCTAAAATTGAATTTTTCCATTAATACAGACATTATTAAAAACCAGATGTTTCTGTTAGAAAGATGACTTGGACCAAACACTAGTATCTCTGGCTGTTAAGAATTTCTTTGTGCTTCAACACAAACCTTGAAGAAGAACTAAACTGTTTGTCTCTGATTTCACCAAGGAAATTTGGGAACTGTTAACAAATGTTTGTTTTTGTTGTGCTTCACGACAGTTAACAGCAGCACAGTAAGAAATGCAGTCAAATGAACCCAAAGCAATGGGAGATTTAGTGAAATACAGTGGTGGAGATGCTGGACAGTTTCACATCTCTGAGCTTCATTACTTTTTTACTTTTTACACAGTCTGACACCCGTGGTAAGCTACTAGGGTTCACGGATGATCCGTAATCCGTACGGATCACCAGCCATGGTCCAATCTCGATTGGATTCTTTTAATTAATGTCCCATAAATTAACATTGTGTTTATTTGCAACGTCTTAAAGGCCGGTCCGTAAAATACTGTCTGACTTTTAACCAGTTCGTGATTACATATAGATGACACACGGAACAGCTTGTTAGCATCATAGCATTAGCGTGTAACAACAGTGCTCTCCCAACCAATGTGTCTGTTGCTGCTGTAGGTCTAGCAGCTTTAGCCTCCAGTTCTGACTATAGAATCGGTTTATGTTCCACTGTTTCATCACCCAAAATCAAACACTACACAGGTGAATTGACCCCTGGGGGGGGGGGTGTCTTGCGTGTGCTTCCTTGTCTCGTGTTCAGATGGTCAAGGAGGAGAGGACAAAAGAAATAAATATGTCTAAGTTTACTCGCCATGTTGCGACAAACCCTCTAACTTTAACTTGCCAATGAAGAGAAAATGCTCGCAAATGGTGTTAAGAGCAGACCCTTCAAAATAAAAGTATATTGCAACACTCATTTTTCTATTGAGAAACGTTCTATAGGGATATACATCGTACTGGTTTTATTGCCCAGCCCTATGTCAAAGATGAAGCACATAATGACTATGTAAATAGGCACAACAATTTTTCAGAAATCATTATAACATATACAGATCAAGTATCAAAATCATGTGTAGACTGTTTGTCATTAGAAAAATCAATACAAATGAGATTTTGGGAATCCAAGTAGAGGAATATGATAAGAAACCAATTACTTTATCTTCGATAATAATGTATTAATTTTATTATTTTGGAAATTGTTTTCAGTCAAAGTTAGTGTCCTTGTCACAGATGAACAAAGTTACAGACAGATATGGTAATGCTGTGAAATAAAAAGTTCCATATTCTGTCAATTGTTCAAGGTTTGTATTCCTTCTTTTGCTGTCCGATTGACAGTGATCCTTCTGGTTTTAACAGAGTTTATAAGTTCTCCGTCCTATAATATCTGCAGACAGTGATTGTCACAGTCTTTTTCTTTTTGCAGGTGTTATCAGTACAGCTGAATAGGTTGAGGTCAAGTTGTCTGCAGGTAAGAACTCTGCTGAAAATCAGGGTTATGATTGACTTTTAGAGATAGTGGTAGATCCCTGGCGCCATGACTTTCTTGAAATGATATTCATTACTTTTTTCACTTTTTTTTCCCTTGAGAAGAAAGGACTAAGGCGGGGTGTCAAACTCATTTTGGTTCAGGGGGCTATAGTCAACCCATCTGATCTCAAGGGGGCCGGAACAGTAACATAACAGCAAAATAATCTATGGTCAACTTGTTGCCTGCAGCTTTGTTTTCTTTTTTTTTTTCTCTGTTCGAAAAGCCTGTAAAACACTGGATACTGTTTTAAATGTTAGAAGGGATTTTGGTGACGATCACTGCAGTGCAAATTCCGGAGATCACCTCTTTAATGTTATCTTCAGTACAAATAAAGCCATGCTTCATCTTATTCCTGGTGATTTCTTTCCTTTATAAATACAGCAGGGAAAAGTCTCAAGACAAAACAGAGCAACAGGCTGCAGAATTAAAGAAAACTCCTCAGGAGGATTAAAGTGGGGAAAATACACAGACAGATGGAGGTGTAAACGTACGTGAAGTCTTGAAGAATCACCCGGGCTGGTCTGAAGGGCACCTCCACAGTCTGAGTCTGTGTTTGCTTCCAGTTTAGGATGTTCTCTACATCTGAACGCTTCACCAGAAACTCATCACAGTTTCTGACAGCAGACTCCAACAGCACCCGGATGGAGAACGGCAGGCGGTCTGAGAGCACAGTTAAAGGAAAACTCTGCTGACACCACATCATAAATAGGATGACTGACGTTAAACATTCATGTGGCAGACATTACCATATCTTGGATCTTTGAGCTTTGATAGGTTGAAAAACTGCTGCTGTGGATCTTTAGGGTTGAGAAATTCAACTAATTGTTGAAAAGGGTTCTTCATATTTGCTGGCATCTTCTGTTTCTGTGGAAATCTAAAAACAGAAATGCATGTTAGAAGCCTTAAGACAGCACTGTACTTGTTGACTAAATGAACAGAGTGGAAGAGCCTGCAGGGAGATCTAGCCTACCATCTCTGTGAGTAGAAGTGATAGAAACTGAACTCTTCTACGTCCCAGTAGAACCATAAAAATCTGCAGCTAAACACGCGAGTAATCCACATCCATCTCCAATCAGCAGTATGGGTGCAACGGATCACAAAACTCACGGTGTCAGTTTTAGAGTCACCGTTTGGGTCAAAAAGGGAGAAAAACCCAGTGCCAAATAATATAAAGCATACAATTACTTTTTTGAAAGGCTTTAAAACATATTTATTAAAACCTACATAAAGTACTTCAAAGCATACATCTCACTCACCAATCTACGTTGAATACGGAAAGTATTCAGACCCCCTTAAATGTTTCACTCTTTGTTATATTGCAGCCATTTGCTAAAATCATTTAAGTTCATTTTTTTTTCTCTTTAATGTTCACACAGCACACCATATTGACAAAAAAACACAGAACTTTTGACATTTTTGCAGATTTATCTAAAAAGACAAACAGAAATATCCCGTGATCCTAAGTATTCAGAGCCTTTGCTCAGTATTTAGTCGCAGCACCTTTTTATCTAATACAGACATGAGTCTTTTTGGGAAAGATGCAACAAGTTTTTCACTCCTGGATTTGGGATCCTCTGTCATTCCTCCTTCAGATCCTCTCCAGTTCTGTCAGGTTGGATGGTAAACGTTGGTGAACAGCCATTTTCAGGTCTCTCCAGAGATGCTCCATTGGGTTTAAGTCAGAGCTCTGGCTGGAACATTCCAGAACAGTCACAGAGTTGTTGTGAAGACACTCCTTGGTTATTTTAGCTGTGTGTTTAGGGTCATTGTCTTGCTGGAAGGTGAACCTTCAGTCCAGTCTTTGGTCCAGGATATCCCTGTGCTTGGTCGCATTCATCTTTCCCTCCATTGCAACCAGTCGTCCTGTCCCTGCAGTTGAAAAACACCCCCACAGCATGATGCTGCCACCACCATGCTTCACTGTTGGGACTGTATTGAACAGGTGATGAGCTGTGTCTGCTTTTCTCCACACATACAGCTTAGAATTAAGGCCAAAAAGTTCTATCCTGGTCTCATCAGACCAGAGAATCTTATTTCTCACCATCTTGGAGTCCTTCAGGTGTTTTTTTAACAAACTCCATTCAGGTTTTCATGTGTTTTGCACTGAGGAGAGGCTTCTGTCGGGCCACTCTGCCATAAAGCCCGACTGATGGAGGGCTGCAGTGATGGTTGACTTTCTACAACTTTCTCCCGACTGCATCTCTGGAGCTCAGCCACAGTGATCTTTGGGTTCTTCTTTACTTGTCTCATCAAGGCTCTTCTCCCCCAATAGCTCAGTTTGACCGGACGGCTCTAGGAAGGGTTCTGGTCGTCCTGAACATCTTCCATTTAAGGATTATGGAGACCACTGTGCTCTTAGGAACCTTAAGTGCAGCAGATGTTTTTGTAATTTTGTAATCAGAAGAAATGGACAGAACCTGAGTTCAATATATGAGTGTCACAGCAAAGGGTCTGAATACTTAGGACCAGCAAACGGCTGCAATAAAACAAAGAGTGAAAATTTGAGGGGGTATCAATACTTTCAGTTTTCATTGTATATCACATCAAAAATATTTGCTCATTGAGAACTATTTATGGAAGCAATACATTAATGACATGTTTAAACTCAAGCTATTCCTTTTTGTAAAAAATACTCAGAATGCCCATATGAACAAAGTACATTATAGTGCATTGCATCTTGAAAATAAAAAGGAAGAAAAGAGGCAGGGGATGCCAGAATTTACTATTTTAAATTCTTTCATTTTCCTTCTTCCTTCTGCTGCTATATGCCCCCATGAGTTATATATCACTAGAGATGGCATGCTAACTTGTTGCATATGCAAAGTTGGACGCCACATTGGAATGGAATAGATGCCGGTTCACTGCGGTGCTACAATTGTACAAACAGAGCTGGAAAAGCAAGGATTTGACTTTTCACAAGTAAATTATTTTTGTCAGCTGATAAAGAAGAACTTGTAGAAAACATTTTGAGTGAGTTTACTCAGAACAGTGAACGTTTAAGCTGATCTTGTAGCCTATTCAAAGTCAATGGCAGCTTCAGACTTAGCAATATTTTAATGTTTTCTGGCAGGACTAGCTTTGTTTTTTGGTTTTATGAAGGATGCCCATGGTTTGTATGTGCTTGACCTCAGATCAGATCAGACAACCCATTGGTAAGCATATTACTAGCGGAGGAAACTAAATTAACCAGGCTTTCCCCAGTAGCGAAGAGCCCAGTGCTGAATCCCCATATGGGGGGGCTGTATAGAAAAGTGTCTTCCCGGTGTTGTGCGAGTGCCTGAGTCCTTCTGATGTTAAAAGCAGATTATTTTCAAAAGTAATTTAATTAAACCTAGAAATAAAAAATATGTGTAGATTATGTTCATTAGAAAGATCATTAGTCATGAATAACATTTTGGGGAACCAAGTCAAGTAATTTAATTAGAGCCTTTGTCCAAGACGGTATTCCTTCCTTCTTCTGCTGCCTGATTAACAGCTGTCCTTCTGGTTTGAACAGAGTTTATAAAGTTCTTCTTGTTGTTAACTGCAGACTTTGTTTGTCAGGTCCATTGTCATTCAGCTGATTTCACAGCAAGTAAGTTGAGCTCTAGTTGTCTGCAGTGTAGAAATTGCTGCTGGAAATCAGAGATAAACAGAAGATCGTTTTAGGTGTTTTCTTTGCTTCGTCAGAGTTATCTTGTACTTTTGAATAACAAACCTAAAATGGATTGCTGGTTTATCTGACTCCTTTCTGCCGGGATGCTGGTGGAAGATCACAATTTTGTTTAAATCCAAGGAAATCCCTTTGGAAGTGAAGAATGATCCAGCTTGACTTTCCAAGCAGTCGGCCACAGCTGTTGTAGCCTCGCTAGCTTCTGTCCTAACGTTAGATGCGCCAGACCTTGCCCAGGGTTTGAGTTGAAAACCCGTGAGAATTATATTATTCATTCTTACTTGTTGATCCAAGCCGTTTGCTCTTCTATCCAGAAAGTCAAGCCGATTATCCCATTGTTTATTTCTCGCTCTCTCATCGGAATTCTTCCACAATTTGCAGCAGAGGTGTTAGCTTAGCATCTAGCTCCAATAGTGGAGTTAGCTTAGCTTTCAGTGTCATCAATGGAGATAGCTTAGCTTTCAGTGTCATCAATGGAGATAGCTTAGCTTTTAATTCTATTAGTGGAGTCAGCTTAGCTTGGATGTCGGCAAGCGCAATTCTGAACGCTGCAAGGTCAGATGTTTCATGGGTTTCTTCTGTGCCATTTTCAGCTTTCTATATTGCAGAACAGCTTTTTTTCAGTAAATATGTGCCGATTCAAGAATAAAGTCGCATATTTCAGAAGAGCTGGAGACACACGTCCTCTCATGACCCGAATCATAATAACCCAAGTTATTAAATGTTGTTGTGTATGTTTGAAGCTGTGTGAAGAAAGGAAAATGACTGTGAAACAATGGAAATAATGTAATAAGGCACATTATACAATGGCTTGCAAAAGTATTTACATCCCTTGAACTTTTCCACATTTTCTCACATTATGACCACAAACATAAATATATTTCATTGTTATTTTATGTGAAAGACCAACACAAACTGGCAAGAACTTGTTAGTGGAAAGAAAATTATATAATAGTTCTTTTTTTTTTACAAATAAAAAACGGAAAAATGCAGCACTCGAATTGGAACACACTCATAATTTATAAACCATTCCAATATGACGTCACTTTTTATGTACCTTGGACAACGGTAGCAGGGTTAGCGTGCCATCTCTAATGATCTATAACTCATTATATGCCACCCTTTCGCTGGGAACACACGCAACAACTGCGTCTTTCTCCAGCCACAGTACGTGATAGAAAGCCCCGCACTGTGGCTGAAAACTATCATGTAGAACCTAGCTGCTGCTCCTGTCTCTAAATGACCTCATGAACCCAGACAGAGATGTGCACACTAATAGCTTCTCCCACACACGGTGAGAGCGGCAGGTTTATCAAAGCCTGAAACACAGACAAGCTGCTGAAACAAAGTCAGTGAAAGCAAATTTGACCCGTGGGTCGCGTTTGATGCAAACGCACAACTGTTCTGAATGTTGCGAGTGCGGGGGTGATCTGTGGTACACGTGTGTGGAACCAGGCCCAGTGGGTTAAGGGTTATCTGTGTGATCCGTACATCCGTTGCACCTGTAATCTGCAGTATGTAAAGATAATGTGCTGATATCCCATGAGGGTTCTTTGAAAGAGGCCTTCATCTGTGTCAAAGTTGAAACCATGAGAATTTGACTGCACTTCCTGGATGGCTGCATACTTTCTTATACATGAACACAGCTGTCTCTCTGATCCCAGAAGTTCCACAAACTGACAAAAGATGAAAATCATGATTAGATCTGTAACTTAGAATGACAAAATACAATGTATAAAATGTAAAATCTATATAAATGTTTTATAATGCGACAAAAAAGGAAATAGATGAAAGAAATTGGTCTTAACCGAAACATTTTAGTGTCTTGTTTATTTGTAGACACGAGCTTTAGCTTTGAGCA
The DNA here is from genome assembly GCA_014656515.1 of Oryzias celebensis. Classification (NCBI taxonomy): domain Eukaryota; kingdom Metazoa; phylum Chordata; class Actinopteri; order Beloniformes; family Adrianichthyidae; genus Oryzias; species Oryzias celebensis. The sequence goes on along the minus strand of BNCR01000001.1, from coordinate 34,616,911 downwards.
AACTTCTGCGCTTAAACAACAAAGTCTGAACCAAACAACGAACCCAAAGAAGTGAAAAGCTTGACTTTGATCGATAACTTCAATGATGAGTCAGCCTAAACTAGTATTAAAGTAATGAGCGGTGAAACACAACACAGCGGGTTAGCTCATGTAGCTCCCAGCCCAAAAGCATGGAGGAGAAACACGACAGCCCCACTGGCAGAAACATCCAGACACAGGCGACTGATCCGAAAACTTACGTGACTGTAAAGCAGCGGACGTATCTACGGCTGTTTGCTGACCGATACCTCCTTTCGAGCTCCTGTTCAGCAAACCTAAAGCTCACTTCCGGTTTTTTTCCAGAATAAAAGCATTCTTTCTGCAGGATGTGAACCCATAGATGATCTACGTGTGCAATGAGATCAAGCAGCAACTCTAGCGGGCGGGAGGTGAAGCCAACCAGGAAGTAACAAAACGTTGCAGTATCGCTGCGTTTATAGATGTATGCTGTGTCCGAATTAATGCCCTAACCCCTAACTACTGCTAGTGCTACTAGTGCTGGACTATGTAGTGCCCTGGGTTTTAAAAGCAATTCGGACACCATGCTCACTACAATTTGGTCGCTGTTCTTCTTCAGGTGTTGTTTATATGACGGTGGACAAACAACAGAATGGTTGCATTACCGCCACCACCTGGTCTGGAGGGGAACTACCTTCATACGCCAATTATCATGTCGCCGGTTTGCTGAAGTAAAAACCTTATAAATGTGAACATATGACGAAGACAATTTTAAGAATGTACTGTGTTTTTATTCATTCCTTTTTTGTAATGAATGAATGTACTTAGTTCTGATGATAAAAAAAAAAAAAAAAAAAAACAACCTGGCTGGTTTATAAAATTACATACATTTTTGTGAAGAAACTTCCTGTTTTTGCTCAGAAATTAACTGATAAATAACTAGTCCATCGCAATGTTTATTTTTATTTTCACACAGTTGAGCCATTTACAGGCTTGTGCGAGGCCGCACCTTTTCTGTACTTCTTTCTTGTACTTTACTGAAAATATCTTCAAATATGAATCTTTCCATGTTCCTGTTGGCAATAATTCAACAGTTTTTAGTTCGACCAAACTGAAAACGATCTGAAATGAAGCACAGAGGCAAGTTGTAGCAGACGTCTCAGATTACTCAGAGTTACACCATCTGCTGGGCAAGAGTTTAACCATTTTTTCCAACATGATTTGATTCTGATTATCATATTTTATAATTGCCTGCAACACTCTTGTGACTTCAGAGAAAGTGTTGTTTTTTTCTTTCTAGTCAAACCATATCAGCCTTCAACACAAAGTGCTTTAAATCATTTTATTTACAAAAAGATTTACAGCACAGTTGTTTTAAACAAAAATACTTACTTTCATATTTAAAAATGATGATGAAAATCCCAAAACCCAAACAAATAAATAGCATGAGAGTTCGCGTCTGGCACATCTTACCGTGTATTAACCAGGACCTTTGACTCGCCACGCTCCACTGTGAGTGACATTGTCCACAGAACAGCAGACCACATCCTCCAGCTGATGTGCAGCGTCATGCTGGTTCCCAGTGTGGATGAACTGCTATTAGCCGCTGGTGGTTTTGAGCAGCTCACTGATGCTCTGCTGCCAATGGCCTCATTCATTAAGGAGAAGCACTTCCACAAAGCTGCTGATGGTTCCTCTGCTTCAGTACCACTGCCGGTGGGAAACCTTATACGTTCTTTCAAATATCAGAACAGACACTTGAACAAAGAAATAATTAAAACTACAAGGAACTGTCTAAGCCTTCATTTCATAAACCTTATTTGTTTTCTTTAAATTCTCCCACTTAGTTCTTGGCTGCTCTGGCTGAACTAATGAGGTGGGTCACCTGTATCACTGCTCTAAATAGAAAGTAAAAACAAAAACCTTTACCCCAATGACAATGATTAACAGTTTAATGATGAGTTAATAAACATCTCAGCTGTGAACGTACAGCTGAGGCGCAGCGTTTGCCTGAAAACAGACTCTCTATCGGCATCTGCAGGCAGATCAGATTCTGTACGTCAGACGTCCTCGTCTGTCCCTACATGTGTAAACACATTTAAAAAATGTTTTATCAATACGGATAGAAATCACTTCTTTTATTATCTACTATGAATATTTTCACCTTCAATTAAAAACAGCAGCGTTAACAAAACTGATAAGCTCCAGAAGAATATACATTGTCGGTGAAAATAATGATCTAATATGATATATATCATATTACATATGTAACAATGTCATATTCTACTACAAATACTTAATACTATTTACATTTATGTCTTCCTTGAGTGACTTGCTTCTGCCATTTTGAAAATCACTCAAACTCAATGCACCTCACCCTCACTTCAAATAGTAATTTGTTTTTAATGTTTTCAACATGTTTTAAAAGGGAAGTATAAACTTTGCAATCATAACTGTTAAATCTGATGAAGTTCTGTAATTCCACAGTGTGGATTTTGATGAATGTTTAGGATTGTAGGACGCTGCTTTTGATTATAGTTATCAATATGACAATGTTTTTAAAAAAAAAGTAAAACTGACATTTGGGCCAATTAAACCAGACTGCAAACCATAAATAAATATTGTTCTTTATACAGTCATACATTTACTCACATTGGAAAAATAAGTTTATATTATATATTATTATAGGTCTCCCTTGAATACATTAACAGCACAGATATGTTAATGTATTAAAGTGCAGTTTACATTTGATGTAACATATATAATGTCAGATACAACAAACAATGATATCAGACTCACCTTAAAATTACAAATGTCATTATTAATTATGAGTAAAAACAACTTTAGGTTACAAAAGGAAACGTAAAATGAAAACAACAATATTATGAGCTTGAGAAGATCTCAATTCAATTCAGTTTTATTTCTATAGCCCAATATTACAGCCATAGCCGTCTCATTGGACTGACATCAGTATAATGCAAGAAACAAAATAGTCAAACAAGTAAAAGTAAACAATAGCTGGTTGTTAAACAGACTAAGCTGAACTTACTTCTCTGTCCTTACACCCTCCTTCTCTGCGAGGTAAAACTCATAAAACAAACCCGTAGAAACCTCAGAAGGAGAGATGAACACATCACACAGCAAGAACACAGATCCTCAATCCCGGTGATGTACTAGAACTATTAAAGAAAAGTGAGCTAAATTAATTCTACAACTACATGGTTGAATAACAAACATATGTCTAATAGACAAACACGTCTAGATAAACAGCTACAAGTTAAGATAACATTTAAATATTTAAATAAACAACGGTGTGTTTGCATAGTCAAGATGCAGCTTTACCATAATTCAGTAACTGAACAGGTAATGCTAAAGCTTCCTTTACACCGAATGCGATTCACTTGTCAGGGGCATCGAGTTTCAATGTTAAGTCACTATACAGACGCGATAAGAGGATCTGCGGCCCGATTTTAGCCAGCAGCGAATCGGTTCAGCAGCTACAGGTTTTCAACTGCGCTGCTGCTTTTTTTTTTTAATTGAACGTTGGTGAGGTTGTCTTATTAACCAATTAGGGACTCTGCTTTGGGACCATGATGTGTTCTGTTACTCAATCAGCGGGTGAAGTACAAATTCAAAAAGGCGGCTGGATGTGTCTGTTCTCATACCAAATTTCTATCTATCTTCTTAACCCGCTTTCTTCCTTTTGGGGCCCTAGCCACTATTGGATAAAAGTGGGGAAAACCCTGAACAGGTTGCCAGGGTATTGCTGAGCCTATGGGGCTGAGCGCTCACTACATCCACCCCCAGGAGGCCGGACAGCCACCGCAGCAGGGTGTGGCAGCCTGCTCTGGCTTACTGAAATTTAGGATATTTTTTTATTTCCACCTTGACAATATTAAAAATATCCCCATGCCCACTTGCATTTTTTTGATCAGTTTATTTCCTGTTTTATAGAAGGTTCACTGTCAGGTAAATTCTCTTAAACACTAAAGAAAAACTCAGTAAGACCACACAAACAAATCAAGTTTTCTTATATATATGAGAGAGACAACATTAGTGGAGAGATGCCACCATCCTTTTTCTCAAAAGACTGTTCTCTCCTGCTGCCAATAATTGAAAATTCTAGTGTGAGGTTACAACATTCAGACTTTGATACAGAGTTGAAAAGTTCATTAGGAGTGTCATATAATCAACCATTTGGGGAATATTTTCAGTTCCAACAGCACCCTTCGTTATCTGCTAGGGACGTCGTAAATACCCCTTAGCCTGGTTTGGAGAAGGAAGCAGTCAATAAAACACAGAACAACTGTTGCAGAGGTAACAAGATGATCTATACACTAAAGTTTGAGTTAACATTTGACAAGACATTTAAACAATAATACAAAAATAAAGAATTTCTTCCCCATCCTTAACATTGTACAGACTTGGGGTTTACATAATTGACTGTGTATTATTACATGCCTCACACACACTTCATTCTTGAATCCGCTGCATGTGTTTTAAAAGTTTGAATTGTTTAAGTTGTATGCTATAAAACGCTTAATACTGACATTATGTTTTTTTTTATTATATGTCTCAGTGAAATGCTGGTCCAAGTTTGTTGTAGCCAACAGCAGAACTATGTAAAGGTGGAAAATGCTAATGGACAATTTGATTTTATGCAATTCAATGAAAAAGGTTTGTCTCTAAAATTTTGATTGAAGAGGAAATGCATTTTGTTTAGGTGATTTTATTCAAATTAGTGTAATCATTTGTGAAGTGAGAATAGTACTGGCTTAAAAAGTTGCTATCTAATCCTTTCCAGTCATCGAGAAGTTTTGCCTAACACCTGACATAAAAAGTACTATACAGAGATGCAACAGGGACAGAAGTTGATGAAGACATTTTCAGTGACCTTGTCAGCCAGGGCAGCGTGGCTGTAACAGTTTTCCCAAGTGATGGTCAGGGTCAGTTACATGAGGCAATTCAGTGTCAAATGGTGGAACCTGTATTTTTTTTCTCAAATTAGTCTACAGAATAACACATTTGTAGTATAATGTTAATTGAATATAATCCGCTTTTGGAATCCAACAACAATGCAAAACATTTTGCTCCATGTGAACAGAGTTGTCTATTTTTTAATTTCTGGAATTTATTTTTTCTCCTTCTAGAGTTTACAGATTGCTCCATGTCCTCTCCATCTGAATGGTCTGACTTGAGCTTCAGTTCAAGTGCAAGTGGATCAACTATACTTCTAGATGAGGTCCTAAGGAAGAAATCAAGAGTTGAAGCAACAATCAATGCAGTTTCTGCAAAAAAGGTTGCAACAAAAGTCAATTATCTTTAACTTTCAACATTTGTTATTTGCATTTAATTAAAAATATCTGTCTTTCCTAAGTTGATCGAAGCTGCACTTGGAACCAGTTCAGGTGGTGAGGAGGTTCTTGAAGAATATCACACATCTCAGACTCTGCAGATTCTACCAGAAGAACACTGGTCAATATGAAAGTGGCCCACATGACTGATAAACATACACACATGGACAAAATTGTTGGTACCCCTCAGTTAAAGAAGGAAAAACCCACAATTCTCACTGAAATCTCTTGAAACTTACAAAAGTAACAATACATAAAAATTCATTGAAAATTAAATAATCAAAATCAGCCATCACTTTTGAATTGCTGATTAACATAATAAATAAAAAAAACAAACTAATGAAACAGGCCGACGTCCGACATCCCCCACAATTTTTCTGAACCGTCATTTACTTTACTTTTTTTTTTTTAAACAGTGTGGATACAAGTATGGAAGACAAGTCTTTGGGGAGACTTGCAAATGATGATCATCTACTCCTCATGTGCAAGATAACAATCATGTCTTTGTCTGTTTGGTCTGAGAGACGTTCCTGGTGAAGAAGTGACATATAACTATGGTGATGCCGAATGGCCTTTGCGCAAAAAGGTAATTGAGGACTAAAGTTTAACTTTTGGTTAGTTGATGAGCATAAGTGATGCTGGAACAATTGGTGTCAGTCATGGTTAATTGAGTTAAATATAATATATTGTGTTTACGAAGTGTTATGGACGATGACAAATTATTTTGTTTTGTGTTTTTGTGCATTCAATTTATCCTGTGTCTTTTTAACATTTCGCAGATGATACCAGCCAGCGCCACTACAGATGTCACAAATGACGCACCAAGACAGAGGTAAGTGGCAAATCTAACATCCCCAATCAGGTTTTTGTGGAGTGTGAGAACTTCTGTGAGAACTAGTTGTTGTCATGATTTTGTTTGACTTTGTTTTGTGTTTTTCATTTCTTGCAGATGATGACACCAGCTGATGCCACCACTGACCTCACAAAGGACCGCACTGAGGTAAGTGGCAAATCTGATGTCCCCAATCAGTTCTTCGTGGAGCTTGAGAACTTGCCATGAATTTGCCTTTTTTAGCAGAAGTTTAATAAATACTGCGACTGTTTTATTTAAAATTTATTATTATTTTTTTAAATATCAAATTTTGAGTTTCCATTTGTGCAACTATTGTCTTCAATACCATTACAATGTATTTCTGGTACAATGCTTTGCATTGAACATGTTAACATAATTTAGTTTGTATTTTCATGCCATTTCATGAAGTGCATTCATCTGATTTTGTCAATAATTAAGATACAATCATATTCCTGCAGTGAGAAATGGCAGATCATCCATGCAAGTAACAACTTAAACGTGATAACATTTTCTTTGGACCATACGTAGTTATCTTGTCTTGAAATCATACAAAGTCCTTTTTTTTCTTTCTTTTACTACAGTCACGCATGGCCAAACTAAAATTGCACGATGAGGCATGCTTAAATTGATGCATAGTTGCAGAGGAAGAGAAAAATCTCCAAGAGACACGGCATATAATGGCTTTGTTGAAACATGAAAATCGTTGAAAGAACTCTCAAAAGTGGATGCTGTTGTGAATAGTTAATTCAAAGATCTTTGAAGTTTATCCTTTTTTAAAGATGCATAGAACATTTAAATGCTCCTGTTGCTCCTTTTCCCCATGGTACATTCAGTTGATAATTTATAAAAGAGTTCAAATCATTTTGGCTAGTGGCTTATACTCTCACAACTTGTTGATAAGCGTTATTCTTAGTTCTACTATAAACACATAACCATTTTTAACCCTTTTTAAATGACTGTAGATAATTATGTATACCAGTAACATGAGTAAAATGAGTAAATGCATTGTTAATGTAATGCTGTGTTTTCCCCCTCCTAATCCACACCTCGTTAAAGTCAGATTTTAGACTAAAATGAAATTTAGTTTTTATTTTTTTTGAACTTTTTAGTTTGAGAACATGATTTTTGTTAACATCATTGACAGAAAAGCACATTTTGTCACTTTTGGTCAACAGTCAGTGTACCTTTTGAAAAAGCTAGTTTTGAAGTCTGTAGATAATTATGTATACCAGTAACATGAGTATAATGAGTTATTGCATTGTTAATGTAATCCTGTGTTTTCCCCTCCTAATCCAGCCTCCCTGTTCGTGTGTGGGAGGAAGAAGCAGCTAATGTTAGTAAAATTAGTAAGTAAAATCAGTAAAAAGTAAAATTCATACAGCTCACAGTTCTTGCAACACACCTGCGCTTGTGGTGACAGTGGTTTTTCTGCGCTGGTAAAACTACCACTGCAGATCTTGCTTGGTTTGAACCTTGTTGTACTTACTTTTTGAATATGTATTTGCATTTTCCTAAGCTTAAAGCATACTTAATTTTTTTAAAAATAAATATGAACATCTTTTTAAAACCAACAAGAGATTCAAAATGTAAGGTTTCATAGACTACATTTATTTGTGTTAACTATGTTTTACTTAAAAAACTCATGGCTATAAAAATAAATCCCAATGATGTTCAAAATTCAAAGAATTATTCTGATGTTTTTAATGAATATTTATAATAACATGTTAAACTATTTAGCGGAAAAAAGATTCAGCGGGTGCCGGATTCTAACCTGGCTTCTTCCGAGAACAAAAATGACAGCGCATGTGGACTAACCACATTTTCCAAATGAACAGCTGACCCTCAGAAAGCTTTGTTGCTTCATAACGACAGCTACCCACACAATGCAGAGTGAAGGCTTCGCTCAGGTTGTCATGAAAAGATTTGTTCATCCATGGATTTTTCATGGTTTTCAAACAGGAATCATGTGTTTCTGTTGTAACAGCATGATGGTTGTATGTCTGAACACTAAAAATGAAAACTTTACATTATTTGATGTGTTTTAAGAAACTCACATGCTAAACAAACAGTGTGATCCCCCCTGGTTCAGAGGTTCTCTGGTATAATGAGCTTCAGTCCTCTGTGTCTGGATGACGGCCGCTTCCGCGGTGTTTCCGTCTCTCTCTGACCGTGTTTGAAGCAGACTGTCACCCAACAGTAGCACGAAGAGTTCAGGAAACCCCGCTGTCCTGAAGGGGATGCATCAGGTTAAGAAAATGAATGAAAGTTCAGGAGATCCGATCCACCATATTGGATGTGTATTCTACCCACTGTCACTGAAACGTCACGTGCCCAAAGTTGAGTCCCTGATTGGTTGACAGAGACGTGGCAACCTCCCCAGAGTTTAGAGTTTTTTACTCTGGTTCGCCACTATTGCCGCTGAATTCGTGCCACGTTGCTCAATTTGCACCGCAGAACCTCAATTTGTGTCTAAACCGTTGACTTTACACTGAAACTGGCCGCCTCAGCTGCGTGAATTTTGTTTGGTGTATTGTGTAAGAACTTTAAGAAAAATGACTAAATTGACAATATTTGACATATTTTGGACCTTTTAGGCGGAAAACATGATTTTGGCTGACAACATTGGCTGAAAAGCAAATGTTGTTCCCAATTGCCATTAAATATATTGTTTTGCTTAAATAAATTAAACATTTTATTTATTTCATTTGGTCTCTTCCAGCCCACATTGGCCATACAATAAATAAATATGTAATTATATTTAAATGTGCTTTTTAATAGCAATTTTATTATTTTAATGCCACATATATTTCAAGATGTATTTATTGATTTTCAATTTTATTTATTTAATGTCAATTTAAATAATTAATGACACTTTAATTTTATGATTTAATGGTATATGTATTTATTTATTATTGAGTCTACTGGACTTCCACATATGATCTCCATCCACTACCATGTTAATGGGGGGGGGGGGGGGGGTGTACTGCCCTAAAGGTTCCTTTGCTTGCTTATCTAGAGAAGATATGCTGAAGAATCAAACTCCATATTGAAGCCAGGTTTTTATGTTTATTATGAACGTGTTATTTAATGATGTAAAAATCAAGGACATTGAAACCCCCATTTTCATAAGTATTCATTATAACATTTCTTTTAACATAATGTGTACATGTGTGTACGTGTTTTTCCAAATGAAATTAAAGAGAATCTTGTCAATATCCTTGCATGTTTTGTTGTCTACGTACAGAGAGAGAGAGAGCTGCATAGGTTAAGCAAGACAGACGCAACTACTAAAAAAAAAAAAAAACAAAAATGGGACATGAAGAACCAGAATCATTTAAACTGACATCAGCTTCTGCAGTGGGACGCTCAGAAGCTGCCTTTTCAAAAAGCCCCAGTGAACCTGCACAATTGCCAAAAGACCTGATTGGCACAAAGACAACTGGCATAGTTGAAATAAAAGGTCGACTATACAACTGTCTCCTTGATTTTGGCTCGCAAGTCACAACCATACCACATCACAACCCTGGTTGCCCCACTCGTGCTTCAGCCACCTTGCCTTTAAACACTTTTGGCCAACCCATTGGTGAGTGCTGCAATTTGGTCCAGTGACTGTATGTATGCGACAGTAGGAGTATTTTTAGTTATTTTTTTTCTCAGGTTTCTGGGGTTATCTGTTTTGGACTGTTTTTTGTTACTTTAATGTCACAATACCAAAATGGCCAAATCCTTCTGAATTTGTTTCTAACCTGTTTATGTTGAGCACCTTTTGACTTTGAAAGTGGATTTTTGATGAATATTTTTTGCTTTTAGATGGAGAATGGACAACTTAATTTGACAACCACACGTGTACTTGACTTAACTTGAAACCTTTTGAAACAAATGAAACTTCTTTTGATATCTTGAACTGAATACCCGCTTGTTTTTGCTGGTACGTGATGTATTAGTGGTTCTTATTTACCTTTCTTTTCCTAGTAGTTGTAACTGTGCTTTGTTTCTGATTCTATTATTCTCTGTCCCTTTCAAGGTCAGGTTTTTTTGTTGTGTGACCTTCTGATTTCGTCAAATTGATGGTGAGTTACCCACACTGAAGCAACCCTGATAGTTGCATCTCTTCCAACATCCCAACTATCTGCGATAAAGCTCAACGGGTTCCCATCCTAATGCAAAATGCATTTCTGGACTGCATCAACTTGGACAATTGCACCTGGACTAGCCATCATCCCCTCAAGTCTGTGTCCCCTGTCTTGTATTTTTTTGCTCTGTTTTTTCCTGTTCTTTTTTTCAATACAACCGGATGATTATTTATCCCGTCCTGCTTTGCGTTTTCATTTACACACCCTGGGCTCCTTGAGACGATTCTTTTTTTTCCCATTCTGTGCATGTCATAGCGCCTAGCCTATAGTTTTAAACAATGCGTTACAAACGCCTGTGGAGTAGAACTCACCTGCTTCACCTTAGGGACCTTTTAGCTTTGTTTAACAGTGCTGTCAGGGATGCGAGGGCTGCTTATCTCTGTATTCTTATTTCTAAAAAGAGAATTAACCCTAAGGTGCTGTTCAACACCATTAGTTGTCTTGTTACACCTAGTCCATCTGCTGTTCCCATTCACTCGAGTGATGATTGTAATTTATTTTTATCCCTTTTTACTGAAAAAGTCAGTTCTGTGAGAAACTCTGTGTCCCACCCCTGTGTCTTCTAAATTTGAGTCCTCTTCTACCCCTCCACTTCTGGTGTGCCACAGGGATCTGTTCTGGGACCTTTACTGTTCATTTTATATCTGCTACCTTTACAGCATATTATAAGCTCTTTTAAGGTAATTTCTTACCACTGTTATGCCGATGACATTCAGTTACATGTTTCTTTTAAACCTCAGGATTTTTTTAAAATACAGACTTTACTCAGGTGTTTGGATTCTGTCAGGACTTGGTTAAACGATAGCTTTCTTCAATGTAATGACCATCACAGACCATCACAGGCCAATTATTATTCATTATAGGAAATCACAGAGCTCACAGACCATTGCAGACCATTACAGGCTATTACAGACCATCTTGGCTCAAAACTCCTGCTTGCCATTTTTGTTACACGGTGCTACTGTTAGTTTCCGTAGAGGAGCAGCAAACCTATCTCCAATAAAACAACAGGTTTTTTTAACTTTGGCTAAACCATTATTATTATACTTAAAAGACCACTAGGAACGCTTTCTCAAAAGATGAAAAGATGAATGGAGAGTGACTTTGCATTTACAGCTTTTTTCCTCTCTGGCAGAATTAATATTTTAGTTGACCAGCATGGATTTAATGGTTAATGATATAATTGTTTTTTTAACAAATCAATATTCTATTATTAAGTGATTCATTTACCAGAAGCCATCTTTCTTTCCTTCTGTTTCTTCATTTCTCCCATCTGACTTTCCTCTGTCCCTCTGTCCTACTTGTTTCACAGATGTATGGGAAATCATTAGTTTAGATTGTTCTGAGTCGTTGCTTCAATGCACACACCAACATACCCACATGCATGCCAACTCACACACACTAACTCAATCTGTTCTCTCTGCATGTATTCTATATGGAGGAATGTTTTGCTGGTCATCACTGGGGGCTGATTCTGAGCAGAAGCTCCTGGGTGGAGAAAGCATGCAAACAAAGAGAAGCTGCACCACAGTCAAACTTAAAAAATATGGTTTCCACTCATGCAGGGTGATTCAGACAAAGGTATGTTTGTCTGAAAAAGCAAACCGTTCTCAGGTATCAAATTGGAACAGAGAACAAGAACTACAACAGTATGTAGATTGAAGTCACAGAAAAAAACACCAATGAAGATTCTGATTTTTGTGCTACCATTCCAATTACAATTACTAATATCTTACTTATAAGGAGACCAGAAGCATCTCAGGTCCACTCCAATATGCTCACCTCCAACACACAGCTGCAGCAATACGTCCTTGGATCATTTTCTTCTGCTGACAAAGCCATGGTGGCTCACATGAGGAAGCTCAACAGCTGAGAGATCGAAAGGAGCCATTACTCATTTCCATCAGAAAGCACATTGCCGTTTCAGCACAAATGCATGCATGCGTACACACACATGCAAGTTGAAGAAGAGAAGCAGTTTCCAGTTCAATAAAACTTAACATAATCTGATTTGCTTTATTCATTTGAAATGCTCTGTGATTAAAAGTTTGAATGAATTTGATGTTTGCATAGCATACTGTGTAATTCTGATTTTCCACAGAGGTTGAAATTATCTCATAGGACCAAGATGCTCTCTGACGAGAATTACAGTTGGAGGTGCATGCCAGCAGAAGTGTCAACAGGAATGTGGGGTCGTAAACCAGCTCATGTGGAGGATGGGATTCATAGACCAGTGGAAAAAAACAGTTCATCTGGGAACCGAGTCCACAAGAAACTACAAGTGAGAAAGGAGGCGCGAAGGACCAATCAGAGAGGAAGACCCAGCCTACTGTTTGCACAATCATTGTGTTTAAATTGATGGGTCAAGGGATGGCTCCAGACCTCGATTATTGAACACGCATTTAGGCATAATCAGCAAATTTAGCCTACAACGTGCATGCACATGCTTACACGCTCATGCACACGCACACACATGTATGTAAATACACACGCATTCTCCCACGATAAACAAATATTTACCTTTAAAAGGTTTAAACAACTTTTAATCATAGTGAACAGGTAAAGAAATTACCTGACTACAAGAATTAAACATTCCATCACTTAAATAGGTGAGAAGTGGAACGGAAGAACTCCAGCAGTTTTGAGGAGCTTGATGAAGAAGAGACTGTGACGGACTTAATACTCTTAAACGAGCCCCCGGTTTAAAATGATTTAAAAAAAAAAAAACTAGTTTTTATTCAATGTACCATATGACTCAATATTGGGCCCATGAAAGAGGACAACAAAAACATACCTCATGTCAATACTTAACAGTATTAACCAACCAAAGTGACATCACAGGCCATCACAGACTACACCAGGGAAAGGCAACTACAGGCCTCTAGGGCTGCAGTGTCTGCATGATTTCCAGATACCCAAGCCCTATTCATGCCTGATTACGTGGTTCAGATGTACAACCAATTAGAACACACTGCCATCTTGAAGAGTTCTAAGTGTGCCTGCAGTGCTTTTGTTTCTAATGAGAAAGGTGTATTTATAACAAAAAAAGAAAAAAAGTTTATTATGTTTTTAACATAATCTGACATATGTACTGGTATGTTAATAATAGAATAATTACTTTAATGGGCAAAAAAAAAAAAAACTTCCAACAAAAATCAGACGTGTTATGTAAGCTTAATAAAACAAATGAATTAATTTTAGTTTAAAAATTAGCTTAGATTTCCAAACCAATAACTAAAACACATTGATAGCTTTCATGGATCTAACTAATAAGACATAATTGTGAGAAAAAAAATTATTATAAAAAATTGTAACAAAAATCAGACATTTGTAAGCAGTGTATTAAAATTATGTTTTTATTTTAAAAACAAAAATATTTTCTCCCACAACTTTTTAATACATGGCCTAATAAAAAATGAAACTTAAATAAATATAAAACACCTTATAAATCCTACAAGGGCATGTTCTCCAGCATAAAACAAAATAAAAAAGACATGGCTGGCATTTACAGATCTAACTAACCTGAAATATTTACATGAGAATAAAATATAATGACTAAAATCCTAAACATTAACAGCCTCTTGCATGTGATGGCACTCTGAATCACCAGGGCATGTGCTGCAGCCTCATTTTATAGAACAATAAGCTATAAAAATGGTAGTTGTTCTGTACAATCTGCTTCCTGATTAAGAACACATTTCTGAATCAGTTTCAATTCAAACAGAAAGATTGACACACTGACACATTTCTCTGTAGAGTTCAGATGCATCACACATTCTACTGTTCGGACCACCTTCACTGTCCCCTCTGAGGAACCACCAGCCCACCATTGTTCTTCAGATGAAGCAGATGGTCCCTCTCATCCAAGGATGAGGGCACTCTTTACAGGACAGTTTCTTAAGATTTTTTCTGACAACAAATCCAGGACATTGTCCACAAGACCACCAAAGCAGGCAGGCATGAAGCTGTTTCACATGAACGCAGGAATACATGCAAATGAGGATCATAGATCTTCCTCTGATATCAAAGTAGAGAGCATATCTGCAGTTGATGGAGACAGTCTCATCTTGTGCTGCATGTTTCCTGATCCACTTGGTGAAACTCCACAGCCAACCATCACATGATGGAATGCCCTGGAACTGCCCTGCAATGGGTTTTTTTGTCCAGCCTCCTAAAAAAAAATACATAAACCCAAAAATATTTCCTTATATTACATTATACTTCTACTGCTCATTTATGTTTGGATTGTATTTTTGCTAGTGGTGTCAATTGACTAACAAAATATGATTAATCACAACGTTTTACTAGGTACATTTTATATGACAATAAGCAAAAAAAAGAAGGCCAGGCAGAACATTTCTCCGTCATTTTTATTATCTAAAATGTTTTAAATTGTGAAGTATTCATTTCAGATATCTCAGAAATGTCATTTGTGTGCACAAAACACATCCACAGTGAGATAAACAGAACTCTAAAGACTTTAATGTCTGGAGTTTTACTCCAAGAAAACAAAGATGCTGATATACAGCCATAAGAAACAAACATAGTGTTTCTGCACTTTAAATTATCCGGGTGAATACTCAAATATGACTGGCTGCTGGGTGTTGATGCGTACCTTAAAAAGTAGTTTCGGTCACAATCTGGTCCAAAAAGCTATATATCACTGTGCAGGCTTCTTTAAAACAAACTTTTCCTTCATCACCTGGGGAAAAACAAGCAGTAAGATGTGAACTTTCTCTCTGAACTGATGTTTTATTTAACCTATTGTGGTGATCAGTATATATATTGCTTTCCTTTGCCACTGCAGTTGCATTGTTTTACCAACCACAGTACGTATCATTACATATCAAATAGCCTTTTGTGAAAAGCAATTTAACCTAAAAAGAATAACAAGACTAAAGTACTAAAAATTGACTGAATATTTATTTCTTTTGTAAATGAACATGTTAAAAGTGGGATTGTATCTGGCAAAGTGTGCATTTTCAGCCCATGAGCTGACAATTTAGGCTTTAAGTGGGGAAGTATAGAAGTCAATGGGTGACTCAGAGATAATTCATTTGGTAATATATATGTCTATGCATACAACATTGTATTTAATAAACACATAAACCCTCCATCAATGTAGCTGTGTTTACTCAAAAGAAACAACATGAAGGTCCACAACATCTGCAATTTACAAACCTCTACCCCTACCTGCTTCCCCTTTAGACACCAAGAAGAGCTCAGCAGGAAGTCATTCTTACATAAATATAGGAAAATGATTGGCAAGAAAGCAAAGAGGATTTCTGAAATGCAGATTGATGCTTCAAAGATGAAAGAAGCGTTCACAGCCAGTCCCAATCGCAACAGAGCAGTGTTCTCATCGTTTCAATAAATCCTGAAATATTCATCTGGTGTTTGCATTTTACGACTGACTTTCATTGCGAAATGTACCAATTAACCATCACCATTCTGTAATGGAATAAATGCTGGTCTGTTATGAACAAAATGACCGGCTGCCACATTTTGGGCAAGACAAGTGAGAACAGCCCCTTCCAGGAAGAGTGCACTTCCAGCACCGCCCCCAGGCTCAAAGCTAACCAGGAAGCTAACAATTTACCTGCCATTTAGCTTCCACTGAGTCCTGCCTGTCCCCCTGAGGCATACGTGCACAAGCTCATTGGGAAGCTGGGAGCAGAACTGGTTCTTAATGATGTTAACAGTTGAGACGGCTGATTCACAACTGTAAGCAGAACCAAACATTGTTAATATGTGTAAGCCACTGATGAGGGAAGGACATTTCTCCTTTGCCATCGCCTCCATACATCTTTGATCATTTTGGAGTCACTAAATGGCTTTTTGTGCTTTTCGAAAATCCATTGCACTCATATGCCTGTTATTGTGCTGTTGGCGTCTGTCTAGTTCCACGTGTTGTTCGCTCAAACTGTCCTTTCAGTTCATGTATTTTCTGTTCCCTTGTCTCTGATCCTGGCGGGTAATTTGTGAAAAAGTTTTGTGTTGTGTCTCGCTGTTCCGCCTGATATTGGCGCTTTTAACAAGAGCAGCAGACTCCATGCATATAACACACACTGGCCTGTAAAACTGCTGGCAAAATGAAAGTTTAAGCTTCGCTCCACTCATCTCGGAAGACAAGATTTCCAGAGTCCACTTTTCTAATAATAGACAGCACCATCATTCACTCAATTACTCGATAACTGTACGTCCCAACCATGTAGACAACTGCACACCACTCAGAGCCTTTGCCGGTTGAAAGACTCAGGTTCACACGTAGCTGTTCTCGTGTGCCTATTCAGCAATCACTATGGGTAAACATGAACGCAACATCATACGTATTAAAAATGCTTGATAAAAGGGTCTCTGGATCCAGACAGGCTTTCTGCCTGTTGGGGGCCCCTGGTTTAGGCCCTTTAAAAAGTTTGGCAAGGACCAACAGTCAGCACTTTTAAAGTCCCTCGTTCAGTACCGTGTCTGACAAAACTGGACTCCTGATTTAATCCGAGCAGTCAGCGCATCAAAAAACGACGAGTTTTTTGTGAAGCATATGCATGAGTCAATATGTGACAACTTGGGAGTGAGAATGTGTAGGTCAAATGCCCATCAACACACAGAGTTGAGTGAAGCTTGTTCAAGTCCCCCTGTGTCACTTCAAAGCAACATTGCTATTTTAACACTTTGTTGACATAAAGAAAACGACCTTTAATGTCAGCACAATCAAAATAACTGGGACTACTATCATCTGTCCAGCAAAGTGACCTGACTGCACACAGCCTGATTAAAACACCCATTGTCGGCATATCCTTTCACTTAAATATATCAAGAAGCCTTCATCCATCAGAATTATTTCATCTCCTCGCAGCCAGCAAGTCAAGCGGCTCCCAGTTGGTTTAAAAGTGTGCCGAAAATGTGGGCCCTGATTGGGTTTGCCCGCTATTTCCCTGTGTTTGCCGACTGTGGTTTAAGTGGGCACTCAGTAGTTTGGCTCGCAACATTAGCCAGACTACCGGTCCGACAGAGCAAGCGAGTGCCTCTGTCCAGGGGCTGGTAGAGCTAGCAGGGATTCTGCCCAGACTTCTGGTCCCTGAACAGCAGAGCCAATGTGGGCAAATACAGGTGGGGCCACCACGGAAACTGCAGACAAACCCAATTGGGGCCCACATACTTGGCCCACTTTTAAAAAATATAGGGCCCACTTGGCCTTGCTGGCTGGGCTTTTACTCTACAGCTAAACTTTTGTGTTGGTAGATTTTCTGGATTCAGACTTGCAGAGAGCAAGTGGTGTTATCTGTGGATCAGCCAACTGCTAACAAGAAAGGGAATCAAAGTGTGTAGAGGGGGGCATGGGGGTGGGGTGGGGCTGCAGAGATGCACAGAAGAGGACTTCAAAGGACACACTGTAGTTCACAGAGATCTCAAATACAGCCCGCATGGACTCTCCAAAAGACGCAGACAGGCCTAAAATGTATAATATATACTGAACACAAACACCCTTCACTCATATTGTGTGTCTATGGGCAGAAGTACCAGCTGGCAGACAAGCAAATCAGGGGGCTTTGGGGGTCCCATTAGAGCTTCAGATGGTGATTGGGTGTTAGTGTGGGGGTGACAGCCACGTATCAGGTGTATCTGGGCTAAGAGGCCCCTTGTCTGAGCATGCTATTCACATGCTGCCTGTGGCTGGACAAAGGCAAAGGCTTGGCGGGGCCATACACGACAGGTAACATTAGAAGGCCTTAATGGCTCTAAGATGTTTAAAAAAAAATTACAACATGGGAAAATGTTGGGTCAGAAATGTAGCTTTTTGATGATTCCAGCTGCTGCCACCAACAATGAGGCTGCTTTCCCACACAGTCATGTGAATGGGAATTCCCAAAAACCTTTCAAAAAAGCTGAATTACTTGCATTTGCTCTCACTTTTATAATTTGGTAATATTTCAAAAATTACAATCACACAAGTCCCTGAACCTTTACATCCTTTAAAATGTTTACCTGCACCAGACTGTTTGTAACAAGCATTGAAAAAAGTTGACTTCAATTCCTCAAAATTCATAAACTTGTTAAAATATATATTTTTCTAAAGTTCCTGTCATTAGATTTCTGTACACTTGTGCTTTCTATAAAAGATATCTGTCCAGCTCCGGTAAACAATAAAAAACAGTCTAAAACATTCACTAAGAAAATGTTTCTCAAGGTTACGCAGCAGCAAGGCTGGGATGACTAGCCTTTTGCAAATACTTGAAATATTCACCGAGTTTAAACTATGAGTTTAAACACATGGGGACAAAAGGTTGAGCATAGCTGCATGACAGCAAGGTGGGTGAGAAAAAGTGTACATAGAACGGATTCCTCTTACAGCACTACAGTATACACATGCAACAACAGCTCACTGCTTTATCTTGACTTCCAGCTCTTTAAAGTAGCCGATGCCTGTTTTAACTCATTAAAGACTACACTTATCAGAAAGAACAGACTGGCACTGGGTCACAAACTTGTTAGTGGACGACAGGACAGACCACATCATTGAGGATTACAACAGGTCAGCTATGATGTTAAACTAATACAGTATATACCATTACAATAACATTGAGTTTGTCTTCCTCAAGATCTAATATTTGTTCACAGTTTGTTGTTTTATTTTGCCAAAAATAGGTATTTGCTTACAGGACTTTGCACAAGGCCATATGGATAAAACTGGGTGGCAAGTAAGACACAAAATATTAATGGAAAAGCTCAGATGTTGTTTAAGAAGAAATCTGTCTTTCACATATGACTAAAATATCAAGACCTAGAGGTATAATAAGACAGGGTTAAAGACTCACTCCGATGAAAATAGTCTTCTTGGTGTTTTTCACTTCTTCCTGTAGCTTTTTTCACATGATCGACGACATTTTTTTATTATTATTGTAAAATAAAGATTAAAACTGCATTTTTAGTTTGTTTTTTGTTCAAATTGTTGTGAATGAGGAGCAGACAAAAAATTCTGTTGGAAAAGAGCTTATTTGTGATGTAGAAAGCATGCTGGGTGAGCCACAGTTTCCCTGTTCTGCTCCATTCTGAAGCATTCACTTGTCGACAAATAGATCCATGTAAGCCTTTGTTTTCCTTGTCTGAACTGGCATGTGGCTCAGAACTGTACAGCTGGATAGCGCTGACATTGCTGGACATTATTGTTGCACCGGTGATTTTAAGTTGGGGTTGGAGACAGCAGCAAAGAGTGTAAACAAAGGTCTCAGTAATAGGGAGAGAAGGGGACTGCTCTATGCCAACAGTCCTGCTCACAACTCAGAGGTGAAGTTTTGATTAACTTCTGCCGTTCTTCTGAAACTATGTCCTAAAGAATGACATGTTGGTTTTTTTTTAATTTTGGCTAAAAATGGCATAGTCATAATTAAAAGCTCACTGGCAATTCTTTGAAAATGAATTAAAAGATGTCCTTTAATGACTAAAGGCAAAATAAGAGAACAGTAAAACAGATGTTGGAACCAAAAACACTACCTTTCATTCAAAGTTTTATTATTACAAACATTGCACAAACACTGACGATCAGAACTATCAGAACATATAGTCCTGATCTTGTCATTTTTTAATGTATTCAGTTCCTTTTACTTTTTTGATTGAAGGAAGACAGAAATAAAGGATGAGGATCCAAAGATAAATGTATGGGAAGTTAAATGGAAAAAATTCTTGACATCAGAGAGGCGTGGCGGTGAAAACAGCTGGTCAGAATACGTGTTGGTCTGTCTGTGTATATGGACCCACCTTCAAAGGGGACGTCTTATCCCACCTGACTTCAGGTGTCACTACACACTGTGTGTTCATGAACCACTCTCACATGGATGGCAGAAACACATCCCACCTGTCATTTAAGTGTGCCTGCACTGTTGAGTTTCTTCTCAGCGATTAAAATACATAAAGTCTCACAAAGATAAATCAGGAGCTCTGAAGGGGCTCAGGGGGCTGCACATGTGCCGACATGTCTGGGCTTAATGCAACAAAATGACCTGCTTTTCAGCTGTGAGAAAGTACAAGGAAGAGGAGCAAGATGCTGAAAAATATTCTTATGTGCAGATTTGTCAGTGGTGCATTTGTTACAATGATGCTGAAGATTTTTTTAAATTTTTTTTATTATTAGTGTAAGTGCAAAATTCATTCATGTGTTTCATTCCTTTTTAAAGTTCAAATTTTAGGAAGGTAGACGACTACATCAATTTTAAATTAAAGAAGCTATCTTTTTCAAAGTTTTCATTTGCAGTAAATTATCTGCAGTTCTTGCATAAAAACTCAGAACATCTGTCAGTTGCATTTATGAATGAAACAAATACATTCTTAATCCTCATGTTTTGTTCTTATATTTTTATACATATTTTATTATACATTTGAATCAGGGTAAAATCAGATAGATCAGGACAAAATGCCTGGTGTGCAGGGTGAATGGCACAAACACCCCTGTGCTTGTATGCGGATTAGGTTGTAGGCGCTTCTCAGGTCCAGCTTCATGAAGAAATGGGCTGTGCATAGCTGCTCCAGAGCTGCAGGAACCAGGGACAGGGGGTACTGGTACTTCAGCTCAGTAGTCACACCGTTCAGGCTGAGGTAGTCAATGCACAGTCTCAGATCACCGTCTTTCTTCTTAACAAAGACAAAACGGGCTGATACTGGAGATGTAGATGGTCGAATGAAGCTCTTTGCCAACTCCTCTTGAATGTATGTCAATATAGCATCCCACTCAGGATGGAATGGTGGGAACACCCGTCCTCTGGCAGGATAGCTCCAGGCAGAAGGCCAATGGCACACTCATAGGACCAATAAGGAGGGAGCTGTGTAGCACGCTGTTTGTTGAAGGCCTCCTGCAGGTCCTCATATTGATACACCACCTCCCCTGTTGCACTGCACTCTGCAAGGGTGGTGGTTGAGACGGTGCTTAGTTTTTGTGCCTTTCAGTGGTCCTCAGACAATGACGCTGGCTGTGCATGTCTGAAGACACTATCCTACACTCTGACCAGACAATGCTGCCTCTCAAACCAAGGCAGACCGAGGACGATAGAGCAGCGGGGGGCCTCGATGGCAAAGAAATGAACAGCTTCTCGGTGTTGAGCCGGTGTGATGAGTGTCCTGAGTAAGAAGCTAGACCTGGCCCAACCCCAGGGATCATCCATTGAGGGCGGAGACTGCCACTTGTGTGTTGTAGACAAGCAAAGGGACATGGTGAATTCTGGCAAAAGCCAAGTCAATGAAGTTCCCTGCTGCCCCAGAGTCAATCATGGCCTGTGTATTCACCATACAGTCATCAAAACGCAGAGTAACAAGCAGTGTAAAGGTGAGCATGGGTTCACTCACTGGCTCCCTAGAGTGCCCTGGAGGTTGATCTGGACAGATGTTGCGTATGTGGCCCCGCTGACCACAGTAAAGACAGAGATTCTCCTAAAAACGCCTCACCCTCTCCTCTGGGGACAGCTGGGTGGAGCCGAGTTGGACGGTTTGTGGTCGGAACCGGAGATCCCAAAGAAAAGAGACGAGACAGGTATGGCAATCTCTTTGGCTGGGTTCTGCCGCCGCCAGGTTCTCAGCAGGTTTTCGAGCTTGACTCTTGTGCTTCTCCAGTCAAGAGCAAGCACAGACCCAAAAGGGGTGGGTGTGCTCTGATACACAGAAGTTATAGCGTGACTCTTTAATGTTATGAAACCAACGTTGTAATGTATTTAACAAGCGCTGGCAGCTATGCGCAAAAGAGATGATTGAAGAATATTACATAAAATATTTGTAGTCCCTGTTTGAGCTGTCCGAATTTGAAGACACTATTTTTTTCATAAATCTCCATTTGTAGGGCTAAATGTAGGGGAAGGGAGAAGCCGCAGGGGTAGGGGAGGAATTCAAATTTGGCCCAAGACTTCACCACACTCATCGATTGCATTGCCCTTTAGACCAGGTGTCTCCAACCCTGGTCCTCGAGGGCTGCCGTCCTGCTTGTTTTGCACCTAACCTTGCTTCATCAGATGCTGATTAGCTGGATTGAATCAGCGCAGTTTCTGATTGACTGAACACACCTGATCCAGGTGAGCAGCAATTACTGAAGCAGGGTTAGCTGTAAAACAAGCAGGGCGGTAGCTCTCAAGGAACAGGGTTGGAGACACCTGCTTTAGACGGTTCAACTGGTGTTTTACCCAAGAGTCTGCAGACAAAAAACAATCAAATAAGCAAAAGAAGACCAAAAAATTTAAATGCTAAGAAAACTAGTTAACGAACATTGCAGATGGGGTACACTGGCAAGAAAAAAAACTGAGCTGACACCTGAGACGTTAGGTAGGTTAGAGTTATTTGATGTGGCGAAGTAACACGCACACACACACACATGTTTAACAGAGCAGCAGCTAACAGGAAACTCCCTGGCTGAGGAAGCTGTGATCACTCACATCTTGATCTTCTAATAAGAAAATGTGTTGTGTTTGGTTGAGTTTGTGTGTGTTTGTGTGTGTGCCTCTGTGTGTGCTTTCTTTAATGTGTTTTGATAGCTTTTCCTGCCATGCAGCTGATGCAGGCTTGAAAATGAGTACATCTTACTATTCTTTCTTTGGTTAACACCAAAAGATGCTGTTCATATATTTGGTCAGATTTGGTGTTATTTTCAAAAACTGTAATCCTTCAGGTATGAACATTGTCATCACATGAGACTACCTGTATTTGTCTTTGTTCTAGTGCCGGTCCTGGGATAATATCAGTGAGACATACGCATAACCACATTGCCTGTGCTTGTGTGTGCAAGCGCGCCTGTCCTGGTCTGTATTGTGTTTGTGTTACGTAACAGCTTTCCTTTTAAGACAAAACATTGCAAGAGCAATGTGGTTTTTATACCAAAGTTCACCTTAGGTTAGGTTGCTGCCCTCATTGACTGGCTCCAGTATTCATTATATTGATCTAATTTTTGAGAGATTATGAATGTAAAATGTATTCTGCCTTTTAAAGTAAGGTTTTCACAGGTGAGTTTGTGTAACAAACTAGCTGACCTCTTTTTGGGAAAATACAATATTTGTTTTTATTCACTGCTTGTCCCACAATTTTGTAAAAGAACAACATTAGACAATTTTTGTGTAATGGAAAACTCACAGAAAGTAGAAATCTTTAAGGTTTAATACCTGAAATGTTGCCAGGAACACCTAATAACACATGCTCTTTGACATACGATAACTTTTCAATTATGAACATAATCTCAGCGAATTCTGACACTGAGAAAAGTGGTGCAAGCCACTTTGAGGAGTTACAGTAATTTAAACAACGTCAACAGTGGAGCTAAAGTAGGATTAAACTGCCTGTGCTGTCTCCCTGGACATGTAACATATGTAAATGAGTTCCTTTAAAATCTTTGCAGTAAGATTCATTTAGTGATGACATTATCAGGATGATGTTGGATATGAATCAACTCTTCATATTCTCAATCACGCAGGAGGATGACACCCAGGATGTTAGTAGTCGTACTACTGTCCACACTTCTCTAAGCTAAGAATATAGTTGCACACAAACACAGTTGCAAATACATGTTTATGTGCTTTGACGACATGTTAGACAAAATGTACCTGTCTGTCTTTCATGTGTGAGGCATAAGAGCTGTCACTCTGAGAGCAAAATACCACCATGCTTTGATAGAGCTCTGAGAGAGCAGAGAGAGATGCATGTTGCATGCTGGAACATGCCTTCTAATTTGGGGATTTGTGCTAAGGTCATATGTCCCACGTTAGGTTCAGGGGGATCTGCCCCCAAGCTCCAGGCAACTGCAAGAGAGAGCACAGCAGGGGCCCACCACCCCCACCTAGAGGAGGAACGACCAAGAGAATTGGGGGTCCCTGAAAAGTGTTGAGAACATAGCCCGACCATAAATACATGGACACTCTCCAGGCTCAGATGGAATGTGATCCCCCGCTCATGGTCTTTCCAGACAACTAAGGGATCCCTCTCCCTACGTGGGGAAAGGGATCGTATGAGGAAGGAGGGTAGGTCGGTGACAGCTGCCAAACTGACCTCCAATTGGTGAAACAATACACCCACACACACACACCCCCAGTACTGATCCCAAGTCTCCCCAGGGCAGGTGCCCCTATGCATGAAAGCAGACTTCCCAGGCCCCACATCACCCACTTCACACAAAGAGCCAAGAGGGGGCAGTCCAAGGGGCAGCTCCCACCCCCAAGCACCACCCCTGTAAGATCACTGGTCAGGCACTCGCGGGACCGAGGCAGCCCAACAAGTCGAGGTCCCCAGCGATAGCCGGAGACCGCAACCTGCCAAGCTTCCAAGGTCCTGTGCCCCCCGGCCATGGTGGGCATTGCCTGGGGCACATGCGGGGTCCAAGAAAGTTGCCTCACCCTGTCCCAGGGTCGGAGAAGGAGTGATCCCAGTCCCCAGATGCAGACAGGCAACCCATCTGGTGCAGTTGGACCACCCCCTCAGCCAAGCCAGACCCTCACACAATTGTGTCATGGCGTTAGCTATGGGAGAACAGAGTGACTGAATTCCTTCAAAGTTATATGAACTCTTAATTGAAATTTTTTCCAAGGTGATATGATCAAATAGCAGATTCCTGTAGTGACTTTGACTAATATTTTTCTTGTTTTTCCAGTTTAATATATATATTTTTTTGCTATACAAAGAGTTATGAAGATTATAGATACTAATCTTACCTCTGTATCGATGTCACCCAGCACACAAAGTGAAGGTGAGGCTGTGATTGAAACCTTAAGCCAGACTGATAAATCAACACATACCTGTTGCCAGAGAGCCTGGACAGGTGTACAGAACCACAGAGCATGCACGTAATTGTCAGGTAAATTACTATCACAATGCTCACAAATGTCTGAGTTTTTGAGACCCATCTTGAATATCCTCTGTCCAGTATAGTATATTCTGTGAAGTTTTAAATTGGATTAGTTGTAGGTTTTGACTTTTTGTTAATTTAAAGGTATTTAGACAAATTTCTGACCAGAAGCTTATGTCTGTACTTCTGCCTAAGTCTGCATTTCATTTAGTTGTTGGAATTGAGACTTCGTTATCTAGGTAACATAAGAGTTTGTATATTTTGAAGAGAGTTTTATTCAATGAAAAATTAACCATAGAGGTGTGTTTTTCTTGTAGTTCTTGGTGAGTTATGAAACTTCCATCTGTAATTAAGTGCTCGAGTAGTCTTACGCCCCCTGCTTGCTAAGCAGGGAAGTGGAACATTTTTTTATTTATCAGGATGTCTGGATTGTTCCAGATGGATGTCATTTTGCATGGTAAAAGTAAAAGTTTGACACTCTAATAAATTCCCATCAGGTTACTCCTACTACTTTGGTAGCAGTCATGTTTTTTTGTTTTTTTTTTTGGGCTGATAAATGGTAGATCTGACAGGTTAATCTTTCCATAAAATGCCTGTTCCAGATCCATCCATGGGTGGGTTTTTGGACATTTTTAACCATCTTAAGATCTACTGCAGTCTGTTGGCACAGCTTTTTCCAGATTTGAAGTTTTTAGACTAATTTTTGCAGGTTTGTTGTTCCATAAGAAGCTGGAAATGGCTGAGTCTAATGTTTTGAACCATTTTAGTGGCGGGTGTGTGGAGATCATTGAGAAGAGATAAGTAATTCTAACATTTTCATATTTACTGCAGCTACTGCAGAGTGACAGAGGCAGGGTGATCCAGCGGGTTAGATCATCTTTCTGAACTGTTGGACTCACATTGCTGCAGTGATTGCAGTGATGTAACAGGGTTACAAGCAATCTTTGCTTCTCTTGTTAGGAATGAGACAAACTGGCTGAAAGTTGGAAACATGTTGGTTTCTTCTTCAATTACCCTGTGGTTCCAGCTTGTGGTGAGCCAATCTGGTAACTTGGAAAGAATCTTTCTTTCCTCACTTCAGTCATTTAAGATCTTCAATTTTTTTTTTAATATGACCATGGTTGCTTCAGAACTGCGTAGTAAATCTGCAGAGTCACTGGTTTCAATACTCTCTCTTGATATAATTTTGGGCCAAGCATGAAGCTTATCTCTGTAGGCTTTTACAATAGTGAATGGCTTCCCGTATCTTTCATCAAGTACTTTCCATGCAGTAACATATGCTGACTCAGTTCCATGCAGGAAGTATCCACCCAGTGCAGTCTTAGCTTACCCACTCACAGATCTGAGAAGGTAGAATATTTCTCTTTTTCTGGAATGTTCTTTTGGTCAACAAGTGTGTGGAACAAGATGGTCCAATCACTACATCTTGATGGACCTCCACTGAAGATTGGTGGTTCAGGAACAGGTATTCTACAAGCATTTAACACACCTGCCTAGTGCTTTAACAAGCTCTGCTGTGCCATCATTTGGAGGTGTGGTTGCAACCTTTATTATTGCAGGGCGGAGCACACTTATATGTGTGTTAGCTTTGCTTTGTGTGTCTTTGTTATGCTCTACTTGTGTTCTTCCCTAACACTCATTTGGTCATACACTTGCATTCTTGCTTGACCTTTCTCTGTGTTTTATAGAGGATTAGCTTGAATGTTCAGATGTGTGTGACTTATTGATAATTGATTCAAACAGAGAGCCTACTTCTTGATCCTCTTTTGTAGCCTTTCCTTCCATGTAACTTCCTGCTTTGGACACACAAAAATCCACTTTGCAAGTTTTTTCTTGATCAGGAGCTGTGAGCTGGCATATGGTATGCTTGCTGGACATCTACAGAAAGGCCTGCAACATCACCCATAATATCATTGAGCAGTTCTTCAGTCAAAGGTTTTGATTGTGACAGTAGCTGCTTAGATGACTTGGTATGTGTTCTCCATTTTTCAAAAATGTAGTTGAATTTCTGCTGAAGCCCGTTAATGCTCAAGTTTTGACTCTTTTGCTTCTCTGTAATTGAGACAAAACTTGCTGTGGAACTTCAGCATCAGTAACCTGTTCTTCAGCAGACTGAGTTTGAAAGTCTGCGCTGAGTGCAGGTTGGACGGGGTTCTGCCTTTTTTCAATCATTCTAGATGTTGATTCATAAATGAACTACTAACACAGTAGGCTAAATGTCTCCCTTCAATTGTCTCAATTGTAAATTTGAATTACATACGGTGTCAATGCCACCTTAAACTGTGACGGTACTTTAAAAATGCAACTTATTCTAAAATACCAAAAAGAATGTCATGTGCAGGGTTTCAGCCTGGGTTTTTTATTTTGGCTTGTTTGGCTCCTTCCTCTCTTGTTCTGTTTTGTCTTTCTCTTGGGTGTTTTCCTCCCTGTGGCTGATTACTGCTCCTCCCTGGTTTCACCTGTGTCTCATTGTCGGTTCTTTTCCCCCTTCTGTATTTAAATAGTTTCCTCCCCTCACGTCCTTGCATGTTTGTTTTGCTTCTCTGGGTAACCAGTCTTTCTTGCCAGGTTTCTTGAGACTAGTTTGGTATGACTTTTTTTGTGACTGATTTGACTCTGGGACTTTGCCTTGTAATTCATTCCTGTTTTTTCAAGCAACTGCTCTTCCTAAGTTCGTTGTTAATTTTTGTTTTTTAATATAAAGATAATTACTCTTTGTTTATCTTGGAGCTCCTTGCTGTCCTGTGTTTGTGTCCACTCACCAAATCTGACAAGGAATGCCCAAGAGCTTTCAGTAATATCGCGATGGCATTTGCACAAACTTTACTTAAAATTAAACTTAAAATTTACTTGAGTGTGTTTTTTTTATTTATTTTTTATTGTTGGAAAAAAAGAAACTGAAGAACAATCTACTAACAAGTTCTATTAAAAAAAAAAAATACTTCAACCCCTTAACGGCAGAGCTTCAGTTCCAGTGTTTACATTCTTTTGATTACAGTACATCTTCAACCATTGATGCAATTTATTTAATTCTGAAGTGGAGAAAGGCAGCCTAATGCTGATAGAGAGTAATAAAATACACCTTTCGTCAAACTCATTTTGACAAGTAACCTTTGACCCCATAGCAATAAATCATAATTTTTGACTGACACATTAAGCATAATCGAATGAATATAAATTTGATGATATATTCATAAATGATAGTATATGTAAAATGACCCATAACAATAAATCGTAATTTTGATCGATAAATTAAGCATAATTTAATTCATGTGAATTTGATATTAAAATGATAAATGACATTGTAGGTATAAAGTAAAATAAAACAATGCAATGTTTATAAATGTAAAAATGTTTATTTGCAGCAGAATAGCAGGCTACCCCCCCCCCCCCCCCCCCGCACCCCCCTGCTCCTGCTCCTGCATCCTGTTCTACAGAACTTCGGGGAAAAAGCTCATTTTCACCCTTTGCAGGACATGCGCCGAAATCAACAATCAGGACCGAGAGTGTTGTCATGACGACAAAGCTAAAGCGTTGACGGGGGTGTGGGTAACGGTCGAGCTCAACAAAGCTTTGGAGAAGGGGTACGTGCTTTGTAGAATTTTTGAAGTGTGGCATTTTCAAAATAGGAGCGATTCAGTCTTTGCAGCGTACCTGAACACCTCTCTCAAAGGTAACCAGAAAGTGTCAGGATATCCTCCGAACGCCGCAGACCAGGAGAGTCGTGAAAAATACATTCGCGACTATCAACTGAAGCAGGGTATTAAGCTGGATGCTGAGAATATCCGGTTTAACCCCGCTCGCCGACAGGTTTCAAAATTATGTCTGAATAGTTTGTGGGGCAAATTCGGACAAAGAATAAATCTTCTGCAGACGGCCTTGGTGAACGACCTTGAGAAATTTTTTCATTTGATGTTTTCGGGGATGTGTGAGGTGGAATATTTTGCGTTTCTGAAAGACGCAACAGCCCTGGTTCAGTGGAAATGCAACAAAAAAAGCCTCAACCCGCCAGAAAATTCAAACAATGTGTACCTGGCTTCTTTCACAACGGCTTACGCTCGTCTAAAGCTGTACAGTTATCTCGAATGTTTGCAAGATAGGGTTTTGTACATGGATACGGACAGTCTGATTTATTCTGCGCAAGAGGTCAGCCCCTCCTTGAACTAAGCCCCTACTTGGGTGATCTGACGGATGAGCTGAATGGTGACGTCATTCAGGAATTTACGGCTTCCGGTCCAAAGAGTTATGCTTATCAGACGAGGAATCGTAAAAAAACGGTCCTCCGTGTCAAAGGCATCACTCAGACGCGAGAATGCAGAGAACACGTTCATTTTGACAGCGTCAAGGGGCTGGTGGAGGGGTTTTTGCAGTGTTCAAGAGGTCAGACGCTGCAGACGCCCCAGCGAATCATCAGAAGAGATAAAAAGGGGTTTCTTCTGAAAAACTCCAAGCGGTTTCAGGTGGTGTTTGATAAAAGACGTCTCTTTGAAGACGGGACCACTTTACCTTTTGGTTATTGACCGCAACTAGAAAAAAAGTCACACCCTTGAAATGGAGGTCAATTATGATTGCAGAATTAAGGGTCCATTTTCATGTCTGATTGTAGGACCCAGCGGATGTGGAAAGACATATTTTGTAAAGAATGTTTTGGAAACGTGTGAATATGTTTTGGATTTTGTACCGGAGAATCTTGTGTAGATTTATAATCAACATCAACCTCTGTATTCTGATCTGATGAAAATGAATGAAAACATTAAATTTGTCGAAGGATTACCCGATTCTTTCGAAGACCCCGAGCTGTTCCCGCCTCATCAAAATCACCTGGTCGTTTTGGACGACGTGATGTTTCAAGCGGCCGATCACCAAGACGTAGTGAAAATATTTACGCAGTACAGACATCACAGAAACATGAGCGTTTTTATGCAGACTCAGAACATATTTCACAAGGGAAAATACAGCCGAACCATCGGGTTAAACAGTAATTATTTCGTTTTGTTCAAAAACCCCAGAGATAAATTACAAATTAATATTTTGGCGCATCAGGCTTTTCCGACGCAGAAGGCCTTCTTTTTAGAAGCCTTTGAAAACGCTACTCTGGAGCCTCACGGTTATTTAATGGTTGATCTCACACCCACATGCCCAGAACATTTGAGACTGCGGACGGGGATCTTACCTCATCAACGACCAGCCGTTTATTTGCCCAAAAATTCCTAAAAGACCGAGGCCTCTCATGTCAGCGCGGATAAAAAGAAACCTTTACTCCAGGCTTTGTATCATGCTGCGCCGAAGAAGCATAAAGACATTCTCAAACACTGCTCTAAGGATTTCATTCAAGCTCTGTGCGAGATTGCTCATAATCTGCTGAAAGGGAAGTATACCATTATCTTCGGGACAATTTAAAAAGCTCAAAAAGAAGAGTACATTAATCCACTCGTTGGCCGATAAACTCGAGAATGGGTTTAGGGTAAAACTCCGGTGAGCATCCGTAAGAATAAAAAAACGTGGCGACCCCTCCCTTCTCCAAGGTCAAACCCAACCAATGCTGACCGGGCAGATTAGCGGGGTCTGTGTTGACGACAAAAAAAGCAGGGAGGTCAAAAGAGCGAGTCAAAAGCGGCAGCTGATCGCAGGCCCACACTCCGCAAAAAACATCATCGCCCAGCAGATGGTGCAAAGTGTTTTCCAGTTGATGAGAATCCTTTTTTTTTTTTTTTAATAATAGTCCACGAGAACCTGTCTTTTGGAGTTGATTTCCAGCACAGAATCGAAACAGGCGTACACTATAAGGGTGGACATGTGTGGGAGCGGGTCGTGAAAGCGCATTTCTAGCCTCAGAGAACCGGAGGAGACGGTCGACAGGGCATCGCAGTCCTCCGCCGGGGTCAGATTAAACGCAAAAAGGGTATAACCGGCGGCAAAGGCTCGACGGTCAATACACAGCGGTAAATCCTTCAGGTGTCTTCCTGTGGCGCTAAAGAGGTTGTAAAACTCTCTGACGGACTGACCGGCATTAAATTGAGGCTGGAAAGCTTTAGCAGGGATCTGACGACCGTCCTGAGAGAGCGCTAAATATTCCACATCACATTCCACATAAAGTTGAAGGGGTTTAAATCTCGCTCACCGGTGAAGGCAGAGTGGTGAACCATCCCTAACACGACGGTTTTAGGTAATGTACCCAGAAAGAGATTTTCTTGGTTGCAGATTCTTGAGTTTTCAGGAATGGAGTATGTTTTTACGCTCACGCGGGTGAGAGGATAAAGAGCGTTGCCTTTTAATAACACGGCCTCGTGTCCTAAGCGTACCGCGGGGGATACGGCTACTTTCTTCACAAACAGAGAGGCTCCTAACACACACAGTTTAAATGTGGAGTTTGCTGCCCCCATGAGGCAGAAAGCTTTTGAAGCCCTGGTCAGCGTTATTCTTAGATCTACAGAGTTTAACAAAAGTCTCTCACAAAAAAACAGGTCAGCGTGTAAAGGACCCATCAGCTGAACTTCTCTAGAATTATTGGTGAACTCTGCCCTGGTATTTAGCCCCTTGTTAGGTCCGTTAACCGTGACGATGGAGTTCATGCCCCCCGGGGTGTCTTTGTAAAACAGACCGGCGCTAAACTGACTCTTGAGGGTGTCTTCTGAATAGTTTAGCAGCGTTTCGATCATGGTTCTGTAGGGATGAGTAGCGCTGGATTGTGAAATCAAACGGTCTCCTAAAATCACATCGCACTGGCTGAAAATTGTGTTTAAAGGGTAATTAATGAGTGCGACCTGCGTGTCGTTCTGTAAATATGAACCGCCCGCATTACACACTTTTAACCTCAGATAAAGCAGCGTATCGTTCAGATCCAGGTAACGATCGCCGTCCCCAGGAATGAAGAAGTCCAAGGGTCCGGTTTCAGTGATGCGGTCACCGGAGCTATTTCGGAGTAAGTTTTATCTTCCAGGGACAGCTGCGTCATGGGTGCTGAGAAAAGATCCAATTCACCCAGCGTACATCCGGGGGATTTTCGGTGCAACAGAGCCATCGCTCTCCCTCAATCGCTCTAAAAGATGTCGGCAGAGCCGATATGCTTCTTTCTCCTCTTAACATTGGCTACTGATTTCTTCTTTTTGCGACTCCCTCTTTTATGGCCTAGGGTTGAGACAGAGTGCTCCCCCGGCGGTCAGTTTTTGGGGATAGATCCCCTGCCGCCGCTTTAAGGTACGGTTTAAAGACTGAATTTCTAAACAGATTTCTAAACACCTGAGGTACATTTTCGGACGTCACATCGTCCGGGGCTATTTTTATGGTTTTGTGAAAACTTTTATTGTAACCCTTCAACAAATCCTGCAGGACGTCGAAGTAACGCCTGGTGTCGTTGGCTGTAAAGAATCTCCACATTCTAGTCTTTAACGTTCGATTAAATCTCTCGATCACCGATGCTTTTAAATCGCTGGCTGTTGCAAAATGCACAATTCCGTGCTTTTTCCTCACGTTTTTAAACTCTTGTTAAAAAATTCCTTGCCGGAGTCTGTTTGAATTTTTCAGGAATACGACTTTCTTTGAAAATGGATTAAAAAGCTTTTGTTACCTCGTTAGCCGTTTTTTTCTTCAAAACACGTGCCTAGGCCTTTTTTGAAAAAAACATCTATGACCGTCAGTAAATAATTATTTCCGTCGTTGTTGCCCGCTAAAGCTTGCATGTTGCATAGATCGGCTTGAAATTGTTTTAAGGATGTCGCGACAAACACTCTGTTCCTAGGGAAATGTATTCTGGTTGGTTTATGCAGAGTGTCCTGCTCCAATAAAAAGTCTTTCACGTCCATCGACGGGACGTTTTTTCCACGTTTCTGCGTAATCTCTCTGGACCTCCAAGACCTCCAGGATGGGCGGGAAGTTTTTTGCAGAACTTGTTTTTCAACCATGATGTTGCTACAACCTCTCAGAAAAAATAGAGACTGAGGCCTTCAACTCTGATGAGAAGCTATTTATTACATGCAGGCATGGCTAACATACAGAGGTGATTACTATATAAAAACGGTTACACTTTTTTTTCTGATTAAAAATCAAAAGCAGAAAACTTCATTCTAGTCAGATCAAACACTTAAAAAAAAAACAAAACGGCCAAACCTTGAGCTTGCTAGATAAAAGTTACCAGCTTTTCTGACGGTCTACACTCGGGAAAAAAAAAAACAAAGAGTCTCTCTGTGGAATTTCACCTTTCCATATTTTCACCACATCCTCCATCTCTTCATGATCAACATCGTTGTTGTCAATCATCCGAATGTACAGGGTCTGAAATATATTTCCTTCAGCACCACGGGCTCCATTTCTCAGTTCGAGGAGCAGAGCGTCAGTCACTCCTTGGATTCTCATATCATCAGTCTTAAGATTTTGCCCAGACAGGAGGGTCCTGACGGCGGGCATATATCCCGGAGTTAGCAGCTTCTTCATCAGAGCTAAATAGTTGTTTGAAATAAAGCCGTCTTCCATCGGGGACAGGCAGGGGTGATTTGTCTGGCTCGGGTGATCCACTTGGCACTTGGGGGTCTGCTATTCTATAACCCTAACCCACTGGTTCTTGGTTACTTGGCTTATGGCGCACAGTCGGGTCTCCGGCTGGAGTGAGAGATGTCACACCACCTGTTTGCGCTCAGCTCGGCCTCCTGGGGGAGACCCCGCTGTCCCAGTAGGGCGGCCGCCCTCACCTGACCTATCCGGGGTACCGCCGGAATACCACGACCTAGCTGAGGTGTTCTCCAAATCACGAGCCCTCTCCTTACCGCCTCACAGATCATATGACTGCGCTATTGACCTCCAACCTGGCGCTACCTTGCCTAAGAGCAGGTTATATAGTTTGTCTAAACCCGAGAGGGAGGTTATGGAACAATATATTGCTGAGTCTAATTTCTGGAATTATCAGACCGTCTTCATCACCAGTGGGGTCTGGGGGTTTTTTTTGTTGGGAAGAAGGACGGGTCTCTCCAACCATGTATTGATTATTGAGGGCTAAATGAGATCACTGTCAGAAACAGTTACCCCCTGCCTTTAATGAACTCAGCATTTGAGGCATTGCAGGAGGCCAGGAATTATACCAAACTGGACCTTCGCAACGCTTACCATCTCGTGCGTATCAGAGCCGGTGACGAATGGAAGACCGCCTTCACCACTCCTTCAGGACATTTCGAGTACCTGGTTATGCCGTTTGGCCTCTGTAATGCCCCTGCTGTTTTCCAGGCAATGATAAATGACGTATTACGAGATTTTCTTCATCGGTTTGTTTTTTGTATACCTGGATGATATTTTGGTTTTTTCCAGGGATGCCAGCGAACATCGGCAGCATGTTCGTCTGGTGCTCCAGCGGTTACTGGAAAATAAATTATTTGTGAAGGCGGAGAAGTGTGAGTTCCACTCTCCGTCTGTTTCGTTTTTGAGGTTTGTGATAGCAGAGGGTGAGGTGAGACCCGATCCAGCTAAGGTGAAAGCGGTGGTGGAGTGGCGTACACCTGCTAACCGGAAACAATTACAGCGGTTTCTGGGGTTTGCCAACATCCTCCGTCGCTTCATCCGTGGCTACAGCTCGGTGGCCGCGCCCCTCACGGCTCTCACCTCTACCTCTTCACCGTTCGTCTGGACAGAGGCGGCGGAGGCCGCCTTTAACAGGCTTAAGCATCATTTTACCTCTGCACCTATCCTGGCCCAACCTGACCCTTCCAGGCAATTTATTGTTGAGGTGGAAGCCTCTGATACGGGGGTGGGCGAGGTATTGTCTCAGCAAGGGGTATCTGACGGTAAACTGCGCCCTTGCCATTCTTCTCCCGCCAGCTTCCTCCGGCAGAGCACAATTAGGATGTGGGAGATAAGGAATTGCTAGAAATTAAGCTAGCTCTCGGGGAATGGAGGCACTGGTTGGAGGGGTCAGCAATGCTGTTCTTGGTCTGGACAGATCATAAGAATCTGTCCGATCTGCGAACTGCCAAACGGTTGAACTCCAGGCAGGCACGGTGGTCTCTATTATTCAACCGATTTAATTTTGTGGTGTCCTATCGACCAGGTTCTAAGAATGCAAAGCCGGATGCCCTCTCCCGACAACAGGAATTGGCTTTGCAAGACGGCCAACCAGCCTCTATCCTTCCTCCCTCCTGTGTGCTGGGCGCCCTCTCCTGGCAGCTGGAGAGGGACATTAAGGCTGCCCAGGTTCAGTAGCCGGACCCGGGAGGAGGTCCTCCTAATAAACTGTTCGTCCCCAGCTCAC
Organism: Oryzias celebensis; assembly: GCA_014656515.1. Classification (NCBI taxonomy): domain Eukaryota; kingdom Metazoa; phylum Chordata; class Actinopteri; order Beloniformes; family Adrianichthyidae; genus Oryzias; species Oryzias celebensis. Next base: position 34,581,543 of record BNCR01000001.1, on the reverse strand, counting down.
TCAGGTCCCAGGTTCTCTAGTGGGCTCATGATACGCGACTCACCTGCCACCCAGGAATCCACAGGATTGGCTATTTTCTGCGTCACCGTTTCTGGTGGCCCAGTATGACCAAGGACGTCCGGGACTATGTTTCAGGTTGTCTGGTTTGTGCCCAGAACAAGGTCAGTACGCACCCGCCTGCTGGACTATTACACCCACTGTCCATCCCGGGTCGGCCTTGGTCACACATTGCTCTGGACTTTGTGACCGGCATACCTCCTTCTGCCGGGAAAACCACTATTCTGACTATTGTGGACCGTTTCTCTAAGACCGCTCATTTTGTAGCTCTAACCAAACTCCCCTCCACTTCAGAGACAGCTAGACTGGTCATTAAACACGTCTTCAGGTTACATGGCATTCCCACAGACATGGTGTCGGATCGTGGTCCTCAGTTCATCTCACAAGTCTGGAAGGCATTCTGTGGGGCTTTCGGGACTACTGCCAGCCTGTCTTCTGGTTTTCACCCACAGACTAATGGTCAGGCGGAACAGACAAACCAGGACTTAGAGGCTGTTCTCTGGTGTATCTGTTCCTGACGCCAGACCTCCTGGAGCCGCATGTTGCCATGGGTGGAGTATGCGCTCAACTCCTCACGAGCGAACTGCTCCAGTTGTCACAGGTTTTATGGGTGTCTTCTCCAAATGGCATGTTTCAGCTCCTTCCACAGATGTTCAATGGGATTCAGATCTGGGCTCATGGAAGGCCACTTTAGAATAGTCCAACACTTTTCACTCAGCCATTCTTGGGTGTTTTTGGCTGTGTGTTTTGGATCTTTGTCCTGTTGGAAGACCCATGACCCGCGACTGAGACCAAGCTTTCTGACACAAGGCAGCACATTTCTCTCCAGAATGCCTTGATAGTGTACAGATTTCATTGTACCTGGCACACACTCAAGACACCCTGTGCCAGATGCAGCAAAGCAGCCCCAAAACATTACTGAGCCTCCTCCATGTTTCACCGTAGGGACAGTGTTCTTTTCTTCGTATGCTTGGTTTTTGAGTCTATGAACATAGAGTTGATGTGCCTTACCAAAAAGCAGTTTGGTCTCATCTGTCCAAAGGACATTCTCCCAGAAGCTTTGGGGCTTGTCAACATGCATTTTTGCAAATTCCAGTCTGGCTTTTTTAGGATTGTTTTTCAGCAGTGGTGTCCTCCTTGGTCGTCTCCCATGAAGTCCACTTTGGCTCAAACAACGACGAATGGTGCGATCTGACACCTTGGCCTTGGAGTTCACCTTTAATTTCTTTGGAGGTTGTTCTGGGCTCTTTGGATACAATTCGAACGATCCGTCTCTTCAATTTGTCATCAATTTTCCTCTTGCGGCCACGTCCAGAGAGGTTGGCTACTGTCCCGTGGGTCTTGAACTTCTGAATAATATGAGCCACTGTTGTCACAGAAGTTCAAGCTGTTTAGAGATGGTCTTATAGCCTTTACCTTTAAGATGTTTTTCTATAATTTTTTTTCGGATGTCCTGGGACAATTCTCTCCTTGGCTTTCTGTTGTCCATGTTCAGTGTGGTACACACCTTTTCACCAAACAGCAGAGTGACTACTTGTCTCCTTTTAAATAGCAGACTGACTGATTATGAGTTTGGTAACACCTGTGATGTCGATTAAAGGACACACCTGAGTTAATCATGTCAGTCTGGTCAAATAGTTTTCAATCTTTTATAGAGGTACCATCATTTTTGTCCAGGCCTGTTTCATTAGTTTTTTTTTTTTTTTTTTTAATAATTATGTTAATCAGCAATTCAAAAGTGATGGCTGATTTTGATTATTTAATTTTCAAAAAATTTTTATTTATTGTTACTTTTGTAAGTTTGAAGTGATTTCAGTGAGAATTGTGGGTTTTTCCTTCTTTAACTGAGGGTTACCAACAATTTTGTCCTCGTGTGTATGTTCAGTCAAAGAAAGACATTTAAAGAGGTGACAACATCCTTCCTGTTCAGATCATGTTAAGAATATTTGAGAAAGTTTAAATGTAATATGCCTGGAGTGTAATTGATCATACAAGTCCACAAAGTCAACAATGATCAAATACCTTTAAATGATAACATGTCAAAAGAGCGCTATTATATTGACTGCAAGTGGCATTGGTAATGGAAATCTGGGGTATTTTAACAGCTGCTAAAAGTAGCACAATCGCAAAGAAAAAACAAAAGTTCACATCTTTTGTTTTTTACTAATGAATTAGTGGATATCATGGATGACAGCTGTGGACAAAGCAAACATGTAGAGGCATTTGTCTTTCAATGAACATATAAATGCAGATCCATAGATTCTTTAGTCTGGTGGAGTGGGGAAAAGCCTGACTCTCATTTACTGTTGATTCATTGATTTGTTCTTCTACAAGATGGAGACAGGAAAAATATTTAAAAACAGACAAGGTAGAAGACAAGGCAAAAGAAAAAAAAATTACAGACAAAAAAACTGCAAAACAAAAAAATGAATAACATATTAAGATATGGGAAAAGTGTAAAAGATTTATGTGATCACTGTAAAACATCTAATGCTGAGCAAGATGCTACATGCCTGCAACTTTCTGTGTCTGCACAGATTTGTTTGTCTCACACCACATTGAATATCCAACAACCTCATCTGGACACTGCAGAGGAAAGGGTTTTACTGTGGGAGGTCTTTGAGCTAGTCAATAGCTCTTGGAAAGCAATCTATTGAGTTCAGTAAACTTCAATTTTACTCAACTTGCTTTAATTACATCCACCATGTTCATGTATGTGTGTGTGTGTTTGTGTGTTCCCCCAAAGACTGGTTGGTTGGTGTTGCACTGATAATGAATATACAGCTTGAGCTATTATTGAATGCAGCATCCACTGAACAATTGGGGGGTCTTGGACGTTGTGACAGCTAATGATCATGGGGGTAATGGTTCTTTTAAAAATTATGCAATTAAGCATGATCTTCTGCTTGGCTTTCAGATTTCTCCAGAGATTTTAAACCTCTATTGTGCTGATAAGCTCACATGGACAAATTACCATGAAAAAAACACCACAGTAGGCGCTGTGGTGATTCATGAAATCCCTCACCCTCACTTTCTGCATCTTCTGCACCTATCAAGTGTGTCCAGGAAAGGTTATGAAAAGGGAAATGTAATGCATGAAAAACCAACTTTAGAGCTTCTAAGTGTATTTTAATGTTTGTCCCTCACTATATATAACCTAAAGCGGTATTTTGATCCATTCACACATTTCCAAGTATTCCTCTACAAACGTGCTCTGAGCACAAAAGAAAAATCATAAAAGCATAAAAAAAAAGTTTAAACCACCCCACTATGTTGAATTTGGACAGCACTTGTAGCGGCGCTGTGACATCAGCAGCCAACAAATCCAGCCCAGAAAGGAAGCAGCACCAAAATTTGGACACAGCGTGTGTGTCAATCAAATTGTTCTATAATGGTGGAGATGGGGAGAGAAATGTAGTAGGAGTTATCATAAAGGAGGACTATGTTAGGAGTGTTGTGGAGGTAAAAAGTGTATCTGATAGAGTGATGAGTCTAAAGAAAGAAATGGATGGTGTGAAGCTTAATATTGTTGGTATGCCTTACAGGTAAGATATAAGCTGGAGGAGAAAGAGAAATTCTGGTTGGAACTTGATGAAGAGATGATGAGCATGCCTAGAGCATCTCGAGATGGGAAGGACATGCAGCCGGTTAGGGTAATTAAGGATATGGATAGTAATCTGTTGACAGGTGTCAGTACTGTAATGGAAAGATGAAAATAATACTGTAAATACTTGAGGAAAATGAGAGAGGACAAAGAAAAGAAGAGGTGACTGTTGTGGAGCAGAAAGTAACAAAGATTGGTAAGGATGAAGTGAGAGGGGCAACTTGGTCCTAATGATATACCTGTGGAGGTATGGAAGTGTCTAGGAGAGATGGCATTGGGGTTTTTGGCGCTGTAAGATATTGGTGAGGTGTGCAGTAGGATGACAGAGGAGTTCAAGGTGGAGGTGGGATTACATCAGGGATCAGCTCTGAACCCCTTTCTGTTTGCAATGGTGATGGACAGACTGACAGATGAGGTTAAACAGGAATCACTATGAACTATGATGTTTGCAGATGATATTATTATTTGTAGCAAGAGCAGGGAACAACTGGAGGAGAAGCTAGAGAAGTTGTGGTTTGCCCTGGAAGGGAGAGGAATGAATGCTTCAGGATACTAAAACATTCTGGACAATTCCATGCTCCCAACCTCGGAACAGTTTGGAGCGGACTGTGCATAGAGGTGTGCCCAACTATATCTAACTGGTATCTCTCAACCTCTTGCACAAGCTCGGGCTCCTTCCCTCCCAAAGAGGTGATATTCCATGTCCCAAAAGCCAAGTTCCATGACTAGGGTTTAGGCCGCCGCGGCACTCACCTTTGACTGCCACATTGCACCGGCCCGTTCTGAGCTCTCCTGCAGGTGGTGGGCCCACTGGGGAGTGATCCCACGTCGATCCTTTGGGTTTTACCCAACCAGCGCCCCAGAGCCCTGGCCACCAGGTGCTCACCTAAGAGCCCCAACCCTCTGGCTCCAGGGTGAGGCCCCGGTAATGCCAATCTGGGCGACGTAACTGGATCTTTGGCCGTTCTTCTAATAATGGGGTTCGTGAACCACTCTTTGTCTGGCTCGTCACCCAGGACCTGTCTGCTATGGGAGACCCTACCAGGAGCCGAAGCCCCAGACAGCATAGCTCCTGGGATCATTGGAGCACTCAAACCCATCCACCACGCTTAGCTGGTGGTTCATGGAGGGAAACTGTGTTGTTGAAGTATAAATATCTGATTTGATGTAATGAACTGGATACTGATAATTCAAGTAAAGAAAATGGTAAGGAAGAGTCAGGGTGGAATTATTTAAGTTCGTTTCCTCCCACTTCCTTTAGAGCAATCTATCATTTGATGCCTTATTATCCTATGTTTGACATGTCTTAATAGATGTAAACCTGTTGATTGATTGTATTGCACACACATTCTTTTTGCTTGATTGCTTGATATAAACCATTTCTAATCTGAATATATATATATATATATATATATATATATATATATATATATATATATATATATATATATATATATATATATATTTAAGAAACTCAGATATGTGGGCGCTAAATGATGGTGCCAAAATTTAATATTTTTGTTCATATACATTTGAAATAGGGTCACATAATTCCACTCTCTACATTCTCACCTCTAGTTGTACTGTGTACTCCATCTGTGTTGAAAACATGTCTGGACTTGCTCCACCCCCTGATTCAGTTCAGTCAACAGTCTAAAGGAGGGTTCTGAAGACCTCAGCCAAAGCCAGATTGTTGCTCCACAGTTGGTCGTGCTATGGCCTTAAGGCCTTGAGACTCACCTTGCTGTCTTTATACCCAGCTGGTAAATTACTTTTTTCTTCATCTATGAAGAAACTAACAAACTTTTCTCCAAGTTCTGCTGGCCATGTTCACCTAAAAAATTAGGTCTGGTCACTTAGCCTGAATATTCTGTTATTCCTCTTGCTTAAACACAAGTTGGTAACTGGAATAACATAAGGTGAGAACATGAGTGGAAAGAGGATGTTACACCACCTCTGCAATGATACTTTTTATCACTTAACATTAGTTTTAGCATTTATACCACTTTCCTCCAGTGGTTGGTCCTTTTACACCATTTTCTGCACAGCAAGGTTGGTGCAGGCTCAGTAGCTGTTACCATGACAACGCATCACTCTGTGTATCATATAGTCCACTTTATGTGAAAACAATTTAAACCTTAAAAAATACAAGATTAAAGTACTTATAATGTATTTAACATTTATTTATTTTATAAATGACATAATGCCCTTTGATGTGTCCATAAAGCATTTGACAGTTGTTTCCAAAAAGTCAATTTATTTCTGATAATCTCATCAGGCATTACTCCTTACTTAAAAAGCTCCTCTACCGTAATAAATGACTGGAGCACTAATACTCAGATTAAACAATTACAAGCATTGAAAAAAATGCCATAGGACAAAGTCTCCTTTTTTCTCAAAGAAGAAAAGTGAGAAATGGTTGTATAAGTTTTTTTCATCATTCAAGAAGCAGTTTTGAAGAACCAGTAGAAGTGTAGAAAGTTGTCACTTAAACAATATTTGTTACTGTTTTGCTGGACCTTAACCTGCTGTACCCAACAGCATAAACGTAACCAGTCAGTGGAAACCCGATACAGAACGGCCAGAGAGAAGACAGGGGAAAGAGGTACAGCAATACACACAAAACACACACAGACAGGCCTTCAAAGATCACTCAGACAGCCCTCTAGTCAGGAGAACCCCTGGCTTACCTTCACACAGATTTGCAAATCTCACAGATACACACACACACATCTACATATACACACACTCGCACGCAAACACGCATACAAGTTATGCTGGCATCTACACAGTCACTTTGACACACCTAAACATGCCTCACTCTCGGGGTAAAAACACACAAACTTCAAAGGAAAATTGAAACCTGACAGGCTGCCAAACATCAAGAACCCACATTACCTTTTCTTTCGTTTTTTTCATCAACCCACCTGTTTCTAGCAGATTTCAACTCGTTCTTTCTTTTATGTCTAGTTTTAAGAAGGATGTCTGACATACGTTTTCAGTCAGCATCAACATGCTGGTACTCAGGTATTGAGGATCACTCTCATCCTGGACTGTAGGCCCCTATAGAAGATTTATAAAATAAAACCATGACTAGATACAATATAGCCATGCTGCTGTTTGTGACAATGGATAGATATGATCCACAACCGGCTACAATCTCATCTGCAACATGTTGCCAGTTAACCTGTATTCTGGCTCCAGCTTGTCAATGTCTCCTTGATGTAAAGTACATTTATATGGGTCACGCTGTATCCAATCTCCATTCTAGAGCGTCACTATTACTAATAGCTTGATACTGACGGCCTAGATGGTCCAAGAGATCTCCCTGAAGAAGAAAAAAGTTGGCCTGCACTGAGATGCAGGAGAGCTGTTGATCGTTCAAAGCCCAATTCAGGACTCACATTACCCAAACTCTGTCTGCACAGAATATCAACATCAAATCATGATAAATCACAATATTTCACCATGTCCACAAGAAATTCTTGTCCTGCGTCAAGTTGCCTTAAGGTGCGATAATTTAGTTAAAGACTGACTGTCACAAACAGGCAGAAAGCTGGTTCCATGTGCCGGTTTAGCAGGTTTCTTGATTCAGACAGGCAGACAGATGCAAAGCTCAGCTAAAAGTCCACAAAGCCAAATCAGAAACAGAATCCTGGCAAAAGTTGGGGTAAGCGGAAAAGAAGTGTTATGTTCGTGTTTGAAATAACCCAGCCATGTGTAGTAGCTAGAACTTTTTCTTTATTCATCTGATTTCTTCTTCTTTCAACACCAGTCATTCCAACCTCACAACCAACTGCTTGTATCACCTATTTCACAACCTATAATCACAACAAGAAGCAGAGTCAGATATGAAGCAGGGTCAGGTATACAGGTGATTAGATCAGGATAAACCGCTTGGTATGCAGGCTGAATGGCACAAACAATACTTCACACAGCATGACTTAGAGCAGTGCTTCAGAGTTCTGTGGCTGAATAGCAGATGAGTGTCAGGTGGGCGGCAACTATACACTGTGTGTTGGGGTTGATGGGAGATTGAGTGCAGTCAATACTCTGGAGATGGCTCCCACCGGTGACTAGAGGAGGAGACAGAGCGCTGACTCCTGACAGTGACAAGTTTTTGTGATTAAATTACAACTATTTCAATTTCACCTCATATTTCTGGACCTGATAAAAAACTGGGACATATTTAAAAAATTGACAATTTGGTTGTTATCAAACACTTATATCTTTATAATTGGTATTTTTATCTTAGCCTGTTGACCTTTTTTTTTATAATGCACAGACACATGGTTTTCAACCTTTTTGTTGTGTTTACAAAGTGATCCTTATTCATTGTACCATGGTACAAATCCTTAGCTTGCCAAAACCAAAATAAAAGAATATTTGAGATGAATGTTGCACACTTTAAATGAACAGCACACTACTGAACATTTTGTGTGTTTTATTCACAGGTCCTCCAAGGTACAGCAGCATATGCAAACACATGCAGGTATTTTCTCTAGAAGCAAACTCTTTCAGCACCTCAAAACTCCTTTCCTTTTCTCTCATGCCACTTCTTTGCGCGCTCCTGCATGACGTTACTCTTCCTCGACGGTACTGGTTCCTTGGCGCTATTTCCAGCTGCTGTTCATTTATGGTACTACAACATTTGTAATAAACCCACAAAACAAAACAGTATTAACATTACATAAGTATAAAATAACAAAGGGGGGTGGCTTATTTTCACTGTCCTTACATGAATTAAGCATTAAATGTTTTGTCTCAAACATCTCTTATCTCTGAGCTTTGTGTTGTCAACTTGATTTTGCTATACGTTTGTACCTTTGTTTCCTATCAATATGATGTAGAAACAATATAAATTATTTGAATTTAAAATAATGTAAAATTAACTCTACAGTTGACATTGTGTTACAAATAGAATACATGAAAGCCATGGATGATGTTAAGAGGTTGGTTTATTTTGAAAAGCTCTACAAAGCTCTACAGAAACTTCAGTGATCATTCCCTAATTTTTGTGTGCATGAAAACATTTAGAATCTTAAACAAGCTACCGAGAGCTTCTCTCCTCTGTGTCTGAACGGCTGCTTCCGCGGTGACTCGTCTCTTTCTTACGCAGTTTGACGGCTTTCTTTCCCGCATTAGAAAGTGCAAAAAAAAAAAAAAAACAAGAATAAAATGAGGGTACTTTTTTGAGGCATTGATGAAGGCGTCTGTCTAGCTGCTATACCGCTGGTAGTGGTACGGCAACCACCTCAGTCAAACAGCAGCAGACTGGACGGGTTCCGGAAATCTTGCTGCCCAGAAAGGGATCCGGTAGGTTGTATCATATCTGGACCACTACCTGCATCCTGTTACAGAGACATAAAATTCTCTCGAATCCGTTAGCTCCATATTTGCTTAAATATTCACTTCACTGAAAACTTCACATTTTACAATAGACCAAACCATTTCAAACCAGATGGCTTACATCCAAACCATACAGACTCTCATCTTCTCAGGATGAACATAGAACTCATCCTCCACACCTGCACTGCTTCTTCCAGCTGATGGTTTGACCAAAACACACACATTTCATCCATATCATTGTTTATTCAGTACACATCACTAGCAGGTATCGGAAACATCCACATTCAATATCACACATTCCTTCTGTCGGGTGTCTACAGTAGTAGCAAATACAGAAACAAAATTGAATACAAAATCATCTTTGGATAAACTTGCTACTCTGAACATGGCTCTTTTAAACGTTGTGGTTAAACCTGGAACCTGGCTTGGTACTGATGCACCAGCTATTCGTATTGTGGCCTCTCCAACTCATTTTAACTTTTTATTATCTATCAGGGAGAGTGAGAAAGGTGGTGGAACAGCATCAAATGCTCAACAAAAAATAAAAAATGACGTCATTATCTAAACTGATTATTCTTCATTTGAGCATCATTCATTCCTGTTCAGCAACCCACATATTATAGCAGTCACCAAATTCTTTTACAAGAATTTTCAGAGTTTTTATCTATCATTCTCCAAAGGCATAATATGATTATAATAACTGCAGATGTTATTATTCTTCATGTTGACAACTTGGCAGAGCCTTTTGCCTTTGAATTTTAACTCTTTTAAATAGTATGGATTTGACCCAGCATGTTGCACAGTCTACTCACAACCGAGGACACACCCAGGATTTGGTCATTACCTGCAGCTTGTCTGCTGGTGTGTCCTCTGTTGTTGACTTGGTTGTCAGACCATTATTGTGTGTTACTGGTTTTATCCAGCAGGAGGCCTCAGTCAGAACAGTGATGAAATGATATACAACTACTGAAGTGGCAGCAAATTTTATTGACATTTTAAAACAAACTCCTGCTCAGATTTTACCTCAATCCTGCGATTCCTTAACTGACAACTTTAACGACAGACTGAAGACTGCCATTGATCTCGTAGCTCCACTGAAAACTAAAATCCTGAATCCGAATCCAAAGACACCTTTGAGAAATGGGGCTACTTTAACTCTTAAGAGAATTTGCCGACGAGCAGAAAGAAAGTTTAGAAAAACAATTTAACTGTTGACTATGAATATTTTAAAGATCAACTGAAAATTTACAACCATGCCGTCAAACAGGCGAGGACATTTTATTTTTCCAATATTATCACAGACAATAAACACAATCCCCGGTTTCTTTGTAAAACAATTTAATTTTTAATAAACAAATATTTTAAGATATCTATAATGCCTCACTCACAGATTGCATGTGAGGAAGGTGGACCACTTCAGGAGTAAAGTCAATGCTATCAGTTCTTTAAAAACCTGTTCTGGATTCTTCGAGCCAGAGCTTTAAACATTCGTAAACTGCTCTCTTCAGACGGGTGTTTTCCCCACTGCCTGTAAGACGGCGGTGGTGAGGCCCCTTCTGAAGAAGAACAACTTGGATCCAAATATGAGGAATATTATAGACCTGAGTCCAAATTACTGTTTTAGGTAAAATTATTGAAAAAATGTTTTTACTCAGTTGCATAATTTTTTTAAATAAACATACGATTATAGAAAATATCAATCTGGTTTTAGGACAAATCACAGTACTGAGACAGCCTTTTTTTAACTGGCCTCAGAAATAATTCTGACACGCAGAAACGTTCTATTCTGGTGCTGCTGGATCTTAGGGCCGCCTTCGATACAGTAGATCACCAGATTTTATTAAACAGACTTAGGAGTCGGGTTGGCCTCTCAGGAACTGTTCTTAACTGGTTCCGTCCTTATCTAACAGATCGACATTTTTATGTAAGTATGGATACATGCTCCTCCAGAATCCACAAAATAAGTTGTGGGGTTCCCCAAGAGTCAGTCTTAGGACCTGTACTTTTTCATTTATACATGTTGCCTCTTGGGGATGTCATCAGCAGACACAATGTTGGCTTTCACAGCTACGCTGATGATACTCAGCTTTACATCGCCGTGTCTCCTGATGACCTTGAACCTCTAAACACTTTTAAATTGTATTTTAGATAAACATTAATCCTTCTCACTGTGTGAGAAACCTTTTGACTCTGAGCTGAATTTTATCCCGCATATCAGAAATGTTGTGAAGACAGGATTTTATCATCTAAAAACATTACCAGAGTCAGTTAGTTCCTCTCTCTTTCCAGCACAGAGGTGCTGATGCTTTTATTTTTAGTCGTTTAGATTACTGTTAAGCTCTGCTCTCTGGTTTACCCAAAAAGTCTCTTTCAAATTTACAATTATTACAGAACTCAGCAGCACGAGTTCTGATGAGGACCAGGGGCCGGGAACACATTACACCCATTTTAAAATCGCTGCATTGGCTCCCTGTGCGTTTCAGGATTGATTTTAAAGTTATTTTAATGGTTTATAAATGTTTTAATGGTCTTGGGCCTTCTTATTTAAGTGACCTGCTTTTAAGATATGAACCCTCGCGGACCTTGAGGTCCTCTGGCACCGGCCTCTTAGTTGTTCCTAAGGTGAGGACTAAAACCTGTGGTGAGAACTCATTCCACCATTATGGTCCTCGCCTCTGGAACGGCCTGCCGGACACCTTGGGCCTGCAGAGATTGTAGAGGTTTTTAAGAAGAGGCTCAAGACCCACCTTTTTAATCTAGCTTTATTAATTTTATATGTTCTTCTCTTCTTATTTATTCATTTTTTTATTTTTTTTACTTTTACTTGAGTCATTTTTTACTTAATTCAAAAACGCAATTACTTTTTAATATACTAACCATGTTTTTATTATTTTTTTTTCACTTCATTGAATTGTATGTTTCAATCCTTTCTAATGTTTTTTATTTATTTATTTGTTCTTTACTCCAGTGCTTTCTTACTTCCTCTGTTCTGGGGTTCTACTGGCTCTGCCTGCGGGTGGGCTGTTGCTGCTGTGTCCGTTTACATTGGGGCAGCTGAAGTAATGCTCTGCAGAGTGTGCTCTGCACTGTCCTGTGTTGGGCTGGCGGTGCTGCGATGAGCCCCGTGGTCGAGCTCATCCTTGGAATAAATGGATCCCCATAATACTGTTTCTGCAGAGCAGTACCGAGCAGTACCAGACAGTTTCCTTAGAGCTGAAGTTCTTAGTCTCTGTTCAGTTTTGCTGTTCAAGGGTTGAATTGGGGAACTGGGTGGATGGAGGGAGGAACAGGGGTAGGAAGGGGAGCTTATTCTGTTTAAAGTTTGCTGCTTTCTCTGTGTGTATTCCTTTTTAAAACACTCTATGTATTCCTCTATTCCAACAACTGGATTGTTGATCCCACCTGAGACGTTCACATCACCATCCTTTCGAACAAATGAAATGACTGATTCCAGGCCAACCTTGGAAATTCCAATGAAAGAGAAGAATTTGGTTCAGTTCTTTTTTTCCCTTTTCATAAAACTACTTGGGTCATGGAACTCTTTTGTCATATTTAAGAGGAAGAAATTCATCACTGAACAAGAGAGCAAAAATAAAACAAACTGTTGTCAAGCCTCTTTTTTGAAAAAAAAAATGGTTGAGTTGCTTCTGGGCTGGCTATCCTCTGGATATCAAGGTGTTTCCATGCTGATGCCACATTCTCTGTAATTTACTTTTGCATTGGTTTATACAGAAATGTAATAAATGTTTTTGGAAACTCCTATAAACACTTCAAGAGAAGAAGAGAGAAAGCAAATTCATTATTCTTCAAAGATTGTTTTGTGAATGTTAAATTTGTTTCCAAAGTAAGATGACACAGTTACATTGCAACAATCTTTTAGTTAAATACTTCATAACATCAACGAAGCAGTTATTCCATAACACCTCAGTTAGCCACTGGACACTTATTAGTGTTAATAATATTTGTAAGTGTATTTTTTTGCGTTTTTATGATCTGCTGCTTTTCATTAGAGCTATCAGTACATGATCAGTAAAGTTTTATTCTACTCTTTTTTTAAAATGTGTTTCCTTAGTAAACATAAAGTCTGTAAAAACACACCTGTGAGGTTTCAAAAACTGAGAGTGTAAGAAAACTATGAAAAAACTAAATGCTTTTTTTTTTTTATTCATCTCAAACCTGGAAAAATATATTTTCAAAATAAATAAATATATGAAATAAATACACTGTATGTCGTTGGAAACAAAATGATAAATTAAAACAGAATCCTTTTGCAGAGAAGTCCATGTCTGTTTCATGCTTGTTTGACAGTAATCCTTTGGACAGCAGCTGAATTCCTTCACTAAATATTAGAACAAAAGTTCTTATGACATCCCAGTAGACATGCTCTTCTTGACCTCCTTGTGGACTGAAGAAAAGTCCCATTTTGAAGCAGAATCTATTCTTGTTTCCATCGACTGTTTTCCAGTGAGTCAACTACCCTTTGATTTTTAAACAAATCCCCCTTTTCAATTGATCCATCAAATAATGTCTTAGTGATGTTTTAGCAGCCTCTGTCATACAAGATAAACAACAGACCTTCTTATAGAAGAGTCAATAATTCAGCAGTTACAGTTGTAAAGGTATTCTACTGTGTCTGGTCCACATCTGTCCAATTAAACATGGAGTCTGAACCAAAAACACGTTAGTTTGATGAATAAGAATTGAAGGGAAATCTGCATGCTGACGAACGGCCAGCAGGTCTTTTGCATAGGCTGGTAGTTTAGAGCCAAAAAGGAAGCCGAAGTCTTTGCTTTCTTTATGTGCTCTACCACAAGAGACTCCAGCAACCATCAAACTGCCAGACTGTCTGATTCTCTCCTTCCCTTCTCCTTTCCAGCACTGAAGTGCTGACGTGGTGCAACTGCATGATCCGCTGCTGTCCAGATCAACAAGATCTCCCATCTCTTGTTAAAGGAAGATGAGATTAGGAGCATGTATGTTTGCCTTTTCAAATTGAAACATGTCTTTCAGAACCAGAGCAACACTTCTTTGGTTCAACTCTGACCCAATAGGTCCTTGTACAGCTCTGGAACTCTGTCTGGATCTACCGGCCTTGGCAGGAAGTGAGTGAACTTCTGGTGTCGCCTTGACCTTGATCCATCACGCGATGTCCCATCTTTATTCAGTGCCACAAAGTAAAAGGACCCTTTATCTCCGTGCCGGTAAATGTTGGAAGAGTAGGTGTTGTACCAGTTTTCCTCAAACTGCTCCCTGAAAACACATTCTTTTGACAGCTTCACCTTTAAAAAGACAAATTTATGGATGTTAGTGTTCTGGGGCAAAAAGTGCTACAATGTAAAAAACAACCTATTGAAATTACCCATAAAATGTGAGGTAACAATTTCCATCCAATAAGAATAGTTATAATAACCTGGATTAATTTGGTAAAGAGTGCCTTAAGTTTTACATCCAGTACAATCCAAAATAAAGTTGAATCTACACATTTTTAACATATTACATACCTAATCACCATCTTTAAAAAAAAGTTGTTTTTATAAAAAATCTTTTAGCCACCTTGTACACACTGCAAATATGTAAGAGTGATTAATTATTAGTTTAAACGTATCCTTCTAACAAGGTTACATGTCTCTAAACACATTTTGTAATAATTCACAATATCTGAGTAATTCTAACAAAAACAATTTCAGCCAAATATTAGACATTGCAGATGGACAAGTGTCTCTTTATGCCATTTAAAATATTAATTTCAACACATTAAAAATACTTGGATATGCTTATGAACAATTAAACTGAGTACTGTTCACTCCAATTTGCAGTGAAATGCTAAAATCATTTAATGGTTATTAAATTAAATATTTTAAAACATATTTTTAAACAACTTGTGTTTACTCAGATATTATACATGACAAAGATTCAATCAAATGAAGTAATGCTAACCCAGATATGGCAGGTAAACATTAAACATTTTAATATTGTTATTGTTTCTGATTTAACAGGAATAAAACATAAATATTTGAACAAATTGAGTCTACTTTGATGTTATAAATGACTTAAACTCAAATAAATTAAATAAAGTTTATCCAAATAGTGTTTTTGTTTTTAATTGAACATTCTTAAAATTAACCTAATTCTTTAATGTCCTTATGAGATATCAAGGTTAAGGCAATCAACTATACTATTTATTTTACATTGTGGATTTGTTCTAATTGTTTCTAATTTAACATCCTTAAAGCTCATGTTATTTGTTCATGTCCTTGTGGAATACCAAGGTTAAGGCAATGACTATTTTTTACATTGTGCATTTATTCTGATTGACACATCACTTAATTGCACATACACAATTAAGTGACACCACTATCTACCATATCAGTAAGTTATTGATTTATGGGAAGCTCCAGAAGTACATGCCAAATCCACACAGGAAGATTGGAGTTGGACTTGAACTCTACATGTCATACTCTGATGTTGAAGAACTAACCACTGCACCACCATAACTCTTCTGAATAGAGTTAATTACCCAATACAAAATACACTGTATCTAAAGTTATGACTGAAAATATTAGTCAATTTATAGTGTATTTGTTCATCTGTCAGCTCCGTTTCTCTCCTTTATATCAAATGTATAAAGTTTTGGGGTCTGAGGTCTTTATCCAGGCTGCACAGTTTAGGGTCAGACTTTTCTGAAGGGGGCAGCATGTGTGCATAGATCTCTGCTATCATTGGTTGTGTGTTTGTGGTTACCGTATTAACACCTTTTCCATTGTAGTCAGGGACAGTCTTTTTCACCATATATTTTTTGGGGTTTTCCTTTCATTCGAATTATTAACGGGCGAAAGGTATAATAAATCACCAGGAATAGAGGTGTGAAGAAAGGTGTTTTGGCCATCAAAAGCAAAATTTTTGTGCATGTTTTAAAGTAGCATGTAATTTACAGCATCCTGTGTTGTCCCAAGACATGCGTAAGAAGTGGCATTCTATCACATCCGAAATGTGGTTTTTGCACGTGTGAAGTTTTGTACAAGATAAAACACTGCGTTTTACGCCCGGCTTGGAACCTTTTAAAACGTGCATAAAAAACTGCGCTTTTCATGGCCAAAAAGCTTTTCCTGGCAATTCATTACACCTTTTGCATGCCATAGCCTATAATTGCATGCACATCCACTTGCGCTGGAATCTTCTCCTGAATCTCCATAACACAACACAGAGAAGCCGAGCCCCAGAACTACCAGCATGGCAAAGCTATCCCAAAGGGGGGTGCAGATGAGAAGGTACTCCAACCAGACCAGTACAGACAAAAGAGAACATGATGTCATCCTGCTTCTACAGACTGTTTAAAAAATCAGTGAAATACAATTTGATAAAAATGTTCTGTCCATTCATGTCACATTTGTACTTGCTCAATTCATATACCTGTTATAGTTTTTAGGATTTTTATTTCATTCTTAAACTTACATTTTTGTTTTACATGTTGTAATTCCTGCTGACAAAAAATGGGTACTGTGGTTCAAATGCACCTATAATTTATCTTAAATGCTTACTAATATCTATGGCTAAATTTTACATGATTTAGATGTGTCATAATTGCACCACTACAAAGTCTGTTTCATATGGTTTATGCATGGACAATTATTAAAACATAAAAAATATAATAATTACATATTTTTAATTTAGTTTTGGTTGTTATTTTACCTAGTAAGAAGCATACATTTTTATGTTACATTTTACTTAATTTTCTGAGCCTTGTTGTCACTACTAAAAGCAAGAGGGTAGTGAATTTAAGAATTACCCAATGTAATTATTTTTTCCTGCTGCCTAAAATAATTAAGCAATTTCTAAGCAATTTAAAAGTATAACAACTAAAACCCTAAAGAGTAGGTTTTTTCCAGTGCATCTATTAGCTTCTTTTAATGTTAGCCATGAGGCATTCGAACAAAATGTTTAAACATCCAGTAGAAAATTTGTTCTTACCGTGCCATACAGTTCGCCCTTGTTGTTCATGGCGAGGTAAAGGCCACTGTCCACCCCTCTGATGCTGACAAGTCCGACAGCAAGACTTATGAACTCCAGGATACCTGCACAGATGCATCACAAGACACTGACATCAGAATTGAATAGATCCAATGAAATAACAGATAAAAATCAGTGGATGTTATGGAACTATAACTACCACTGCTCTGTGTATACTTGTATGTAAAACAAAGAAAAAAACTCACATCTACTTTACACAAAATATGATATCTCAGTTTACAGCAAATAAAGTTATAACAGCTGCAAAGAAGGCTGGATGATGTACATAAAGGCAAAAACTAGAAGTTATCTCCAAAGAGTCTACTGTTTATGTTGCACAAGCTTGGTAAAATCCATGTCTTGGTGATAAAAGTCTTCAGTTTGATACAAAAGACAGAACGTGGTACATAGACAAACATATTCCATCTGTGCTCCACCTGAGAAGATTCATCCAAACAGAAAGCATTCAAATGTTTGGACCTGATGGGTATGGATACAGTATCAACTGACGCCTATAAGGCTTCGTGGATTCCCCTGATCCTCCTGGTGGGCTGAGACTGATGATCAATCAATCATCTTTTCTATTTTACATCAATCTGTTTAATGTCGCATCAACTGTGTTAATTATAATGAATAATAAAGTCAGAATAGTTCGACGTATTATTTCACGTTCGCACCGAATCTGCTGTGGTCTCTCCGGGTGCCCTGCACGGTTCCGTCAGGATGGATCTCCAGGTGGAAGCCGGTCCTGCAGTAGAGCTGCCTCCGCCGCAGGATCCCCTTCAGATGGCTGAGATCCGCTAAGCTCCGGGACAGTCTCTCCGCGGACACCAGGTGCTCCTGGTACCCCTGGCCTCCCATGATCAGTCCGGTGACGGAGTCCACTGCCCCAAAAGGAGTGAAAACCGAAGCCTGTGCGCCACCGAAGCTGCTCAGAAATCCGTGAGCGAAGCTCCCAAGCTCGGCCGCTGTCCCCATCACAGATTCAGCCACAGAATCCGAGTCAAGTTCGGATATGAGCGCAGAGCCTCTGATGATCGCGGGAGAAGCCAACGGAGGCAAAAGTTGGCTTTGCTCACAGAGCCGATCCCCACTGATTAGTGTTGCTGCGCAGCGCCACTTAGATCGGAACACAAGTTAGTGAGCTGGAAGTCCTCCGTTCTCCTGAGGTCCTGGTGGCAGCAGTCCGGCTGTCCTCCTCCCTTATCATCAGCTTTTATCTCATCTCCTCTACGCTGTCTCTCCTCCTCGCGTTGGGATCCACCCCTTCACCGGGATAGACATTTCTTTGACTCCACATGAATCCGTGTCAGTCTCTGACTCAGCGCATGCAGGGAACCAGCTGCATGTCAATGCACACTTTAGAAAGCATGTTTGAGCAAATGTCATGACAATCCAAGTCGCGTTGGCTTTGCCCGAACTCCCTTTTCTTTATGAACAGAAATTGCAAATACAAATGAAACGATCTTCGTCCTCTTTTCCATTTAGGGTTCTCGTTTGGCGCTCAGGCAGAGTGGAAAAGACTCATTCCATCACCGCACGCACACCGTCCGCGCGCACCTTCAATGCTGAAACAAACAGGACCAGAGACAGCGTGCTTGCGCACACGCGTGCACAGGCTGTTAAAGCTGATGAAAAGTGACATGAGCGATCTGATGAAACGCTTTAGGAGTCAGAGAGACCCCCGGTCGGACTCATGAGTCAGGTGCTGCAGTTGAGGAAAACCCCGTTTGCGTCATTTATTTTCACCTCAACTGCTGATTTATTGCTTCTGTTTAATGTAAGTAAGCCGCACTTTTACGGAGCCTGTGAAGACACAACACACACACACACGCACGCACGCACACACACCTGTGCAAACGACATCACTTGACTGTCAATCCCTTCATTGATCTTAACCTGATGCTTTGAACAGCCCGTATAGATCCTTAATTGTGGTCTTAAAAGTCATATCAAAGCTGGGAGGCTTCAAAGGCCGCAGATCTTGTTGGAGGATCAGGCAATAACAGCCTGAATACATTTCTGTTTGAACTGCAAGAACACCTCCTTCCCCCCAAACACCAGAGGAGTGTCTGCGCCTCCTGAAATAAAACACTTTATATTTCACTCATAGCTATTGCAATGACACTTTGACCCATAAAAGTCCCGAAACTTTCATTTACTGCAGCAAAAATATACCTGAAGGAAATAAATGAAAATCAAAAAGCTGCAGCAATGTCATGACGTCAACAACAACTAAAGTGATGCAGATTGAGATTACCAATCAGGATAGGGTGTTTCTCTCTGCGTGCATTCAGACCGTCCTCCTCTCATCTTAGTGATCCTGACCGTTTTTCGTAAATCCCCACCACCCCCACCCACCCACACACACACACACACACCCACACATGCACACACGCACACACAAAGGTTCAGCATCGATTTGACAGTTCTGCAGGCACGCACCCACGTTCCGCCCACTCGAGCACCCTCTCTCTTGGGAGTCCCGCTGAATGAGCCGTTGGCACACGGGTCAAATCGTTGTTGTACCCCCCCACCCCCACACCCCACCACACATGCACACACACACACACACACACACACACACCGTTTATTAGTATTTATGAGCCACATTCACATAATGATGACTGGGTCGATCGCTACAGCCTCAGGCTGATGGCATGTACGAACTGTGGCCTTGTTTTATGAAGACGTCAACGTCACATCATCACAGCGGTTCCCAGGGTCACATGACCTGGATCAAGACAAAGGTGGAGAAAAGCAGCAGTGACGGTGATAATGGGGCCCCGGGGATGGACCCCAGCCCCCCACTCTCATCATGGGATTGAAAGGCTGGATAATGGAATATCTGAAAAACAGAAGCCTGGAGGGATTTACTGTAATGGTAGTGGTCTCCAAACAGAACAAGTCTTTCTTCAGAACAAACGCAGGTTTTTTTTTATTTCAGGAGAGACGTAAAAACGCCACACAGTCTCTAAACAAGTCATTTGGACTCAATTTGAAATGAACACTTACAGTTCTGTGAATCTTTTTCCCCAATCATTTGTGACTGCAGTAGTGGCTCTCTAAAAGACAGGAACAACATAGGACTTTAATAATCACATCAACCTTTTTATTTTTTTTTAAACAAGAAGTATTGCTCTGTGATTGTTTGATGTGTTTTCAGGTAAGTAGCAGTGATTCAGTGCCTATGTGTAAACAGGTGATTGGCTCTTCCATTTGCCTTCTGCTCTTTCTTCTCCTAGCATCAAAGTCACCAGAAAAGCCCCATCAGGTTAGCATTAGTCCTACATGTACAGACATAAATGAAAAGTTTATCTTTGATATTTGTTTCTCACTGTTTGCTTTGATCCTCCAATGAAATCTGAAACTGCTGACCTTCAATGAAAAGTGAAGACACAGTACAAAAGATCCCACTGGTCTTTTACAATCTACCCATCATAGAAAATATGTTGTCATGTCCTATGATCCAGAAAACATGTACATGATTGTATTGTTGGTTGTAATGTTTCCTTCATAGTTGCTGTGCTGTCAGATTGTTAGCTACGGTGGCCCTGAAGTGCAAATCACATTCACAAATCACTTGACACGATAAATATAACAACGACAATTAGAAAAGCAAAACAAATAATATAAAAAACAACATTAAAATTTAGAAATCAAAACAAAATTCCAGAAACATATA
This sequence comes from Oryzias celebensis, assembly GCA_014656515.1. Lineage (NCBI taxonomy): Eukaryota > Metazoa > Chordata > Actinopteri > Beloniformes > Adrianichthyidae > Oryzias > Oryzias celebensis. The sequence goes on along the minus strand of BNCR01000001.1, from coordinate 34,560,841 downwards.
TATGTAACAAATTAAATGAAACCTTCTGAAACTGAAAATGAAAATCAAACTGTCAAAAAGAAGTGTATTCATAAAAACAAAGTTGTTCACAAATGTATATTTTGTGCACAGCTTTGCAGAAAAATATGAATACAACATTTATTTTTATGTTTCACATGTCTGTTTTGAATACGACCCCTGCTTGTCTTGAACACGACTTTCTTTCGTTAAATCACTGTCAAAATACATCACTGGGTAACAGGCATAAACATCAAGTCCTGGAGCATCGATTCTTCCAACTACACGTGTGATGAAGTTTATTTATCAAAATAAAATAAAATTGAACTTTTAGGAATTTTATTGATACCATAATGAGCAAATAGCCAATTTTGACAGCTATCTTACCTCATACATTTCAAAGATCACAATAATAATTGAGTAACACAAATAGTGAGAAAACAAGATTGCATTTGGAAACTCACAACCAAAAGTTAGAAACCAAAACTTAAATAAATAAATAAATAAAAAAGTCGGGGAACAAAATAACATTTGAGAAAATGAAAACCAAAAGCAAACCGGAAAGGGTAGGTATTTCAGGTGATCTCCAATTGGATGATGGTGTTTGGTCTGACTGTCAATGATTTTGTCTAGGAGGGAAAAGCAGAAGCTTTTGCTGTGAACAGCGGTAAAGAATTGAGAAATCACTGTACTTTTGCAGCTGCTGTGGCCATAAAGTTAAAGAGGAATCTTCTGTAGAAGACACCATTTAACCTTTGAGTAAGTAAACGACCTTAATCAAATGTTTCTAGTAGCCTGTTACTGTTCTGTTTCCTGCAACAACCCTAACAGACAAAATGATTGACAGTGAGACAAAACCAAAGCAAACGCCATCATCCAATCGCCGATCTCCTGAAGTACCGACCCGTTCCAGTTTGCTTATGTTTTTCATTTTCCTAAATGTCATTTTGTTCCCAAATATAATCTTGTTTTCTCACTATTTGTTTTACTTTTCGAAATTGTTGTGATCTTTGAAATGTATCATTTAATTTGTTTTGCAAAAAAATATTTTGGTTTCTGGAATTTTGTTTTGATTTCTAAAATGTTATTTTATTTAGTTTTTTTTTTTGTTTTGGTTTTACATTTTCGTTGTGATTTTTAAAATCTTTAAAAACATTTTTGAAAAGACCAAGATGTCGTCCAAGTAGACGAACTGATTGAGCATGTCCCCCAGGACGTCATTCACCAGGTTCTGGAAGACAGCACGGGCATTTGTTAATCCGAAAGGCATGACCTGGTACTCACAGTGCCCAGAGGGAGTGTTGAAGGCCGTCTTCCATTCGTACCCGGCCCGGATCCGGACCAAATGGTAGGCGTTCCGGAGGTACCGATTACGAACAGTTATTTTGTTGAGCCCCCTGTAATCAATGCATGGCCTCAGGCCTCCATCTTTCTTCTTGACAAAGAAGAACCCAGCACCAGCCGGAGAGGAAGATGGTCTGATGAGTCCAGAGGCTAGTGACTCCTTGATGTACTTCTCCATGACCTCCCTCTTAGGTAAAGAAAGGGTATATAACCCTCCCCTGGGAGGTGAGGTACCCGGCAACAAATCAATGGGGCAGTCGTATAGTCGATGGGGTGGTAAAGAAGTGGCCCTCACCTTGTTGAACACTTCCTTGAGGTCGTGGTATACAACAGGTACCTTGGACAGATCTGGATACGTCTCCGCTATGGCTTCCTCATGACTGGGAAGACTTGTTCGCGTTGCCCCAAGGCAGGTAGCAGGGCAATCCATTCCCCATGCTAGGATGCTTCCCGTCTGCCAATTGATGTGCTGGTTGTGTTTACGCAGCCAGGAGAGGCCCAGGATGACTTGGGGATCAGTATTACAAAGGACATAAAACACAGATATTAAAAATGTCATTAAGACAGGAATTTATCATCTTAAAAACATTACCAGAGTCCGTCCATTCCTCTCTCTTTCCAGCACAGAGGTGCTGATGCTTTTATTTTTAGTCATCTATATTATTGAAATGCTCATTGATTATATATATACATATATATATATATATATATATATATATATATATATATATATATATATATATATATATATATATATATATGTATGTATATCAAAAATTAAAAGTAATACAAAAATACATAATAGCACAGATCATACTAAGTGGGAGAGGCATATTAAAATTAAATAGAATGTTAAGGACAACCCTAAACTTCCTGTTCTCGTTCATTCTCGCTGCATATCAGCGTCCGCCTTCATCTCAGACGCCTCTCCCGCCCCGCCTGCAGTCGCCTGGTCTCGTCGTGGCGCTGGTCATCTCAAACACGCCTTCAGAGTCCATACCGGCGGCGGCAGCAGCGATGGCCGCGTTCCGCAGAGCGGCAGCCCTCACCGGGAGGCTGCGGCTGTGGTCTGTATCCGGAGTGGAGCTCGCCGGGCGGGCAGCTTGCATGGCCCGGATTCAGCGCTGTGTGACGGTCGGCGTGTGCGTGACTGCGGGGACCGCGGCGGTTCTTTACTTCTATCGCGGCAATGTTTGGAGCAGAAAGACAACCAACAAGCTCACCATCAATGGCTGGTGGCCGTCGATCCCGACCGTGGAGGCCAAGGAGCGGGTAAGCGAGTTCGTGCAAAGGGAGGCTGCCCGGTTAACGTGACGCGCAGTGGGGCGGTGGCTGCTTATCATTGTTGACCGACTTATGCAGCAGATACAGCTCAGTTTGAGATGTTTTTCAGTTTACTCCCAAATATCTTCAGTTAGTTGAACGCACAGATGTTCTGTAAAGTAAAAAAAAAAAAAAAAAAAAAAAAAAAAAGGGGGGGGGGGGGTGTTCTCGCGTGGATAAAGTGAGTCACTGCCTCCAGCCTCGCCGGTGGGACGGAGGCTGCGCTGTTAGGCTGCTCTCCGCGCGCTCTGGTGCTGAACCTGATGTGCGCAGGGACAATGGCGGCTCCAACTGTGCAGGTGAAAGGCTTGTCAACGTTTTACTGATAGGCTCCAGTTACACAGTTCTCCACCTGTGTTTCAGGGACCCAAAATACGACAAACTCAGGAGTGGAAGTAAACCAGGTTTATTAAAGTCTTTCACTCAGATGTTCTTTCCCAGGCCTTGGAGAGCAACGGCAGATTGAGGTGAGGATGATGACTTGCAGGGAAGAGGAGAGGAGTCCTCTGTACAGCAAGGAAGCCGTAGCTCCAGGTAGAGGCGATAGGAGAAAGTGCGGGGACTTACGAGGCTTTGGAGGAGTTTTGAGCAGGAGACAGGCAGGGTCATGCAAGCTGAGCTGAAGGCATGAGGAGAGCAGAGCGGCATGTAAGCCGAACATGAGCACTGCTGGAGGTTACTCTGGAAGTCAGTAGTGTAACGATTCAGCAGAGACTGAAGGACAGAGGGAGAAATATAAGAGAAATATAGCAGACACAGGTGGAGGGAATCAGCTGATTGGCAGCAGAACCAAAACGTGACAGAACCAAAACGTAAAAATAAAAAAAACAAACAAACAAACAAAAAAAAAAACATCTCAAAATCAAAAGTAATTTTCAGAATAGAAAATGAAATGTTCTAAAAATCAAACACAATGAAAAAATGTAAGTACGAGAAATGTAGGCACTATGGGCCATCATTAATTAGATAATGATATCTAGCATTGCATCATGTCAAACAATTTTCAGTTGAAGTGATGGATAAATGTCATCACCCAATCAACTATGTCCCATGGTACCTACCTTTTCCAGATAATGTGAAAAGATGAAAAAAAAAAAATTTTAGTAAGCAAGATTAATTTACAGAATTTTAAAAAAAATGCTAAAATACAAAACAAAACACAATAAGAAATCAGAAACTGTAAAACCATTGAATCCAATCAGTAATGTCGCACAGTCCCTACCTTCTCGACCTGTACCAAGTTCTAAAATCTGTAAAGTGTTCTTCGCTTTGGGAAGCGCTCCACTCAATTGACTGTTGGACCATTTTTCGCTGACACAGGAGAGTCCAGCTGAGCGCGCTGTGTGCATTTTGAGTAACACAGATGGTGCATTCACCAAAAATGTGTTCTCAATGCTCACCGCCCCTCACAAACACGTTTTTCTTTATTGGAACTTGAAAGATTGAAAGATTCAAACACAATTCCTCCCCGCACATTTCACCTTTATAGAATAATAGATATATTTTGTTCATTCGAAAATCTTTATTTTTAGGGAATTGGTTGGAAACAGATATTTGGGATTTTTGTCATTTAATGAACAAACATGGCAATTGCCTTGATCATAACATTTTTTGAGCAAAATATAATTTAGTCTGCTCATCAAAAGAATATAATAAAAGAATTAAATCTATTCCAATCGCCACTAAAACTTTAGTTCAGCAAATAATGCTCCAACAATATTCTTCAAAAATCAGACCACTCTGTGTTGAAGGTTTATGTTTGGGTGACAAAAAGCTAACAAACAGTTTTTTTAGAGAACGATTCAATAATTTATATTACTCTTCCCTGATCAGAACAAAATATATTTTGCAGATTTACAGCACCACAGAAGCTAAAAAGATACAAACATAATATCTATTATATCCTGTCGCTCACAAAGCAAAAGAAGTAACCTTCAAAATATTGAATGATATTTACCCTTTAAATCATTTTTTTACATACTCGCTTTAAATGGGAGAGCAATTTTTGTGGAAATGACGAAGAAACTGTGGAACATCTTTTCTTTGAATATATGGGTGTTAAAATATTTAGGTCTTCCTTTTCATCATAAAGCCTTTAAACTGGAATGCTATTAAAATTCGATTATAGTTAATGGATAAAAACATATTGATTGTGATTTCAAAGCATTTTATACATAATTGTACATTTTGTGGGTTAACTATGTATTACTAAAAAAAACTAATAAATAGCTATAAAAAATACATTCTAATGACGTTTAAAATCTAAAGAATTATCCTGATGTTTTTGAATAAGTAATTTAGTGAAAAAAAGAAAAACGAACTTTGAACCCGTAGTCTTTTGATTGCAAGAAATACTAGGCATAGGACTAACGACATTCGCCACGAAAGCAGCTGATGCAAAGAGGCGTTTGTCACTTAATAAAGACAGCTACCCACAAAATGCTGAGTTAAGGTTATTGCTTGGGTTGTCACAAAAAGATTTGTTTATCTATGGATTTTTGGGAATCATGTGTTTCTGTTGTAACAGCATGTTGGTTGTATGTTTGAGCACCTAAAAATGAAAACGTCACATTATTTTATGTGTTTTAAGAAGCTCACATGCCAAAGAAATGTGATCCCCCCTGATTTAGAGGTTCTCTGGTATAGAGAGCTTTAGTCCTTCTGTTTCTGGATGACGGCCGCTTCTGCTGTGTTTCCGTCTCTCTCTGACTGTATTTGAAGATTGCCATCCCGCATAACCCCAGAGAGCAAAAATAAAACAAGAATAAATTTGGGGACCTTTTTTTTTTTTTTTTTTTTAACAAAATGTCTCAATGAAAATAAGACAAAAACATCAAAAAGTTCAGGAGGCCCGGGGAGGCTGTCTCTCCAAACCACAGCAGATCTTTGTCTTGCAGCCAGCTCGTCTTCCAGTAGCCTGCAAAGCTAGCGTGATGCCTCCAGTTCCATGGGCCCTGTGACAGGCTGTCAAGGGTGTACCCGCCTTTGCCCAACAGTAGCCAAGACGGATTAACGAAACCCCACTGCCCTGAAAGGGATTCAGCGGGTTAAGAAAATAGATGGAAATTCAGGAAATCTGATCCACCATATTGGATATGTAATCTACCCGCTGTCACTGAAAACGTCACATGCCAAAAGTTGAGTCCCCGATTGGTTGACGGAACACGGGAACCTCCCCAGAGTTTAGATTGTTTTGCACTCTGGCTCGCCCCAGCCGCTGCTCAATTTGTGCTGCGGCACTCAAATCCCGCTGTTGCCAGATCTTCGCACCGCTCAAATTGTGGCACAGGACGTTAGATCACATCTATTGACTTAACATTCAAACTGGCCGCCTCTATGCAAATCGCATTCGGTGTGAATGCCCTTTCCAAGTGTGCAGTCCCAAAAACACACAGATGATTTATCTGACAGCATTCCTTTGTCTGTTTATCGAGAGGTGATCATGCTGATCATGCTACTCATGTGCTGAATTTGACAGCTTTCCCTAGCTCAGGTGACAACTACAATGGAGCAAAACAATGATTTGGGAGAACTCCGGAAAGTGCTCCCCACACGCATGGCTGCATGCCGCGCAGAAGTCTACCAAACTTTACGCACTGGTTTCCCAGTATGTTCGTAGCATTGAATTATCCTGACTTGACATATTCTTTTAATTTCAGACACTACAAACCGAAAGCCCAAAGTGTTAAAACATCATTTTACAATTAATAACTTTATTAGTTTGCTATAAAGTAAAAATTTCCTTTATTTTTACAAAAAAGTGTATGCAACTTCAAATGACTTTACTTACACTATGCTACCAAAAGTATTGGCTCACCTGCCTTGAATTAGATAATGTAAGTGAACTGAAGTTTCATCCCATTCCTAACCCATACAGGTCGATATGCCGTGGAACAACCTTTTTCAACTCTTACAGCTTCAACTCGTCAGGGAAGGCTGTCCACAGGTTGAAGAGGCCTGGATCTCAGTCTCCACTCTAATTCATCCTAAAGGTGTTCTACGGGGTTCAGGTCAGGACTCTGAGCAGAACAGTCCAGTTCATCACCACCAGACTCTGTCCTCCATGTCTTTATGGACCTTCCTTTGTGCTCTGGAGTACAGTCATGTTGGAAGAGGAAGGAGCCGCTCCAAACTGTTTCCACAAGGTTGGGATCATGGAATTGTCCAGAATGTTCTGGTATCCTGAAGCATTCAGAGTTCCTTTCACTGGAACTAAGAGAACAAGCCCAAGTCCTGACAAACAAGCCCACACCATCATTCCTCTACCACCAAACTTCACTCTGCACAATGCAGTTGGACATATACCGTTCTCCTGACAACCTCCAAACCCAGTGTGAGGGATCGAGCGGCCAAAGAGGACAACAGAAGAGTTATCAAAAATGAAAGTTTTAATTTTTCTCCAAAAAATGTGTTATTTACAAATTGGGCCCATAAAAGAGGTCAAAAGAACAGAATTAACTGAGGTAACAAACTGAACTTTAACTTAACCAACTGAACAGACCAAATAACAGAAACAAACTGACCAAAGACACAACAGGGGAACATATATATAGTGGGTGATCAGACCGCTAGACAAACATGGGGGGGGACTAACAACATTTAACAAAAGACTACAGACAAAACTAAACACAAAACTTGGTTACCAACCAGGTTTGGTTACCAACCAAAGCACTTGTGTCGTGCTTTCCTGTCATACCAGGTCTTTTGGTACCGCTGAGCCTCAGCCATGTGTAGTTGAGCCAGTTCACTCATCTTCTGCAGTTTCTCTCTCATCTGTAGGACATGAGAAATTATATTAACAGGTCCCTCCCTCCCCAGTCTTTGTCCCAGGTCTCTCTCAGCAAGGTCAGGGGTCCCTTTACTTCATAACCATAGAGAAGTTCAAATGGGAAAAAACCCTGTTGAGGCCTGAGGAACCTCCCTATAGGCAAACAGGAGGTAAGGAAGCCACTGATCCCAATCAGAACCAGTATCATTAACAAACTTACGGAGCATCTGCTTGAGTGAGGGTACATTTTCCTATCCCCATGCACACAACAGATTGAGATGGTCTCACTGGTACAAACAATATTTGCTGGTATGTGCTGTCTCTGCACAAGAGTCTGTGTGCTGCCCGTGTCCACAAGAGCCTTGAGACTTTTCCCATTAATCTTTACAGTGATCAGTTTCATAGATTTACCTTCCTGAGTTTCTGGTGGAAAACCACAGAATGGAACAAGGCACATTTGAGTGAGCTTCACTGGATTTTTTGGACATAATGGTTTGATGTGTCCTTCCTGTCCACACAAATAACAAATTGGTGTTTTACTGGAAGGTTTTGCTGGTTTTACTCGTTTCTCCTCCAAAGGAGCTCTACTCACACCTGGGGCAGACCTCTGATGGTATTGGTGATTTGTTGATCTCCGAGAGTCTTTAGAGGCCTGCCATGCAAGGTTGCTCCATGGAAGGTTTTTCTTTCGAGCAGCCGCAAAAACCTCTGCCAGGGAGGCCACTTCAGCTGCTTATTTAGGCCCGTGTTCTTTTATCCAAATCTGTAGCTCAGGTGACACCATTCTTAAATATTGTTCCATGATTAAGATTTCAGAAATTTCTTTCATTGTTTTACCTTTAGGCTGAATCCACTTGTCATACAGCTCTTTTAGTCTGGCATACAGCTCCTTGGGGGTCTCCTCATCTCCAACTTCCAAGGACCGAAACTTTTGCCTGTAAGACTCAGGGTTGATGTCGTATTTGTGCAAAATGGCAGTCTTCACTTTGTCATAATCCTGTGAGTCATCAAAATCCATGCTAACATAAGCACTCCTAGCCTTACCAGTGAGCAGTGGAATAAGGTGTAAACACCCAATCCGATCTGGTCCACTTGCATGCTGTAGCAATTCTTTCAAAAGTGACAAGGAAATGTTCCAAATCATAATTTTCTGTGAGTTTTTCCAACCTTGGTTGTTGAGAAAATTTAGGTCGGCTAGGTGCTGTCGGTTCACATTCTGGAGCAGATGTTGGTTGTGAAAGTTGATTGTCAACGCTAGACACCTCTGAAGGATCAGGTGCTGATGATGTGAGTTCTGGAGGAGGAGAAGTGCGAGCCTGCACCTCCATCTGAAGAAGCTGAAACTGGTGCTGCAGAGCTTTGAAACGATGTTCTTGTTGTTTTGCTTCCTCCTGTAGTTGAAGGTCTCTCCTGCTTTCCCATGAAAGCCTGAAGAATATCAGTTAGGTTTTTCAATGTTGGCTCATGCCCGTCTTCACCCTCAGTACCTGGTGCAATCCCTGTAGCTCCAGCATCCGGTTCCTCTTCCTGGTCTCCAAGTCCACTGTTAATGTCCTTGTTCTCTGTCCGAGGTCTCACAACTTTTCCTCCACGATGCATGGTGCACTCAAAAAAACAACAAAAAAAAACGCAGATGTCAAAAAAAGGGGGGGGATTCTGTGTCCTCAATTACTGATCCCACTTCTGACACCACATGTGAGGGATCGAGCGGCCAAAGAGGACAACAGAAGAGTTATCAAAAATAAAAGTTTACATTTTTCTCCAAAAATATGTTATTTACAAATTGGGCCCATAAAAGAGGTAAAAAGAACAGAATTAACTGAGGTAACAAACTGAACTTTAACTTAACCAACTGAACAGAAACAGAAGTAACAGAAACAAACTGACCTAACCAAAGACACAACAGGGGAACATATATATAGTGGGTGATCAGACCGCTAGACAAACATGGGGGGGACTAAACATTTAACAAAAGACTACAGACAAAACTGAACACAAAACTTGGTTTTCTTCAGTGGAAAGAAAGAACAAAACAGAAGTACAAAATTAGAACAAATAAATAGCAATAAACTGAAAGAAAGTAAATCAACGTTAAAGGAGTCCAGGATTTTTCCCCCTTGGAGGCTTCTGAGATGGCGCCTGCCCAATTCCCTGGCTCAAGCATTTAGGATCTGAGGTGGCTTCATTTCCCCGTTTGGCCAGGTCTCACAGCACAGCTCCAGGAGCAGAACCTCAACCACACCTGTAGCAACCAGCACACCCTCTGCACTGGAAACTCAAAACAGGTGAAATTAACAAACTAAGATAAATAAACCAAACAAAATAGATGTTACAAACAAGCAAAAAATAAATGTATATTTTAACTCAAAACAATGTGTGTTCATGTATGAATGTAACTGCAAATGTAAAATATGTGGGAGAAAATATCAAATGTGTTGTGCAGAGGAGTTTCATTTCATTTTTCATTTATTTATTTATTGAGCACCTTCCACCACCAGCCAAGGAAGCCCAAAGTGCTGTACACAGGGAAACATAGAAATAAAATAATTAAACAAAGAGAATAAAAGCATTAAAAGAATAAAACCATCGTAAAACAATGTAAAACTAAAAAATAAGGACTATAAAAGGGCTAGGTTGATGCTAAAATGCTGTAGTGTAGGAATAACTGTTTTTTAAAACTCTCCAAATGCTTGACCTCTCTAATTGCTGGTGGCAACTGATTCCAAAGTTTAGGAGCCAGCACAGCAAAAGCACGGTCCCCCCGAAATTTCCGTTTAGTTCTAGGAACCAGTAACACGCACTTGTCTGCAGAGCGTAAGGACTGTGGGGGGGAATATTTTACAAGCAGGCTGGAGAGGTGAGAAGGTGCAGTACCTGCCAGGGCCTTAAAAGTAAAAATAAGAATTTTCATAAAAATCAGGTACTGCACCGGCAGCCAATTCAAAGAGGCCAAGATTGGGGTTATGTGGTCAAACTTTTTTTGCCCCGCAAATAAATCTGGCTGCTGCATTTTGGACAAGTTGCAGTCTGGCTATTGAAGCCTTGGGTAACCCAGCACACAAAGAACTACAATAATTTAGTCTGGACAGCACAAAGGTATTGGTGACTATTTCCAGGTTCTTTTTTGAAATAAAAGACTTAATCCTAGCCAGACGTTGCATTTGAAAAAAGCAGGATCTGGTCACAGCATTTATTTGGAGGTCCAGTTTCAAAGCAGCGTCGAGTTTCACCCCCAAATTAGTGACCACAGACTGTTCAAAAGGGGCAAGAGAGAGAAGATCAACATCATGATCCTTTCGACCACTAAGGGTAAACACAATTACCTCGGATTTGTTTTCATTTAGGTCGAGAAAGTTAGCTGACATCCACAACCTAACTTCAGCAAGGCAATCAATTACTCTATTAATCGTGCGGTCAGGTCCCTTGCATATAGGGACATAAATTTGGCAATCGTCAGTATAAAGGTGGAAATCCACCTTATGCTTCCGCAATATCATTCCCAGTGGCAACAAATAAATAGAAAAGAGCAATGGGCCCAGAACTGATCCCTGAGGGACCCCCCACTTCAGGGGGTAACACTTAGACGGGTAAGGGCCCATCTTAACACAGAGAGTCCTGTCTGAAAGGTAGGACTGCAACCACTGTAGTGCCTCCCCAGAAAGCCCCACCCGTTGTTCCAGCCGACCAATCAGGACCTCATGATCAACTGTGTCAAAAGCTGCTGATAGATCAAGTAATAAAAGAACGACCTGTTCACCTGCATCTGTTGCCATTAAAACATCATTAAACATTTTTAAAAGAGCGGTCTCTGTGCTGTGTCCAGACCTGAACCCTGACTGCAGAGGTTCCAGTATGTCATGTGCCTTTAAGAAAGAGATCAACTGTTTGTAGACAATGTTCTCCAAGATTTTTGCACAAAAAGGCAGGTTGGATATTGGCCTGTAGTTTGACAGTAAAGCAGCATCCTGCCCTGTTTTTTTCAGCAGTGGCCTTACAACCGCCTATTTAAAATTGAGTGGAACTTGAGTGGACGTAAGACTTGTGTTTATAATAGTTAAAACTGCTGGTCCTAACACTGCAAAGACTTTCTTAAAAAACCAAGCCGGCAGAACATCACAGGAGGACCCAGTTGGCTTAAGCCTTGATACCACTCTTTCAAGTTCAGTAAGAGACACCAGTGAAAAGAATTAAGCTTAGGAACTGGTTTCTGTGGAGTTGGAGGAGAGTAAGTGGAACATTGTGTGAGAGAGGACCTAATGAGAGGAAACCTGAAAGACAGAGCCAAGTCCAGTGTATGTCCATGACTGTATGTTGGGTTGGAAACCCACTGTACAAGATTAAAAGAATCCAACAAATTAAAAAATTCTTTGACGAGAGGTTTGTCAGGGCAGCACACATGAATGTTAAAATCACCTAAAATCAACACATGCTCGTATCTAGGCATAAAAGAGTACAGCAATTCAGAAAAATCTAGTAAAAACTGTGCATTGACCTTCGGGGGACGATATATTAAAAGTCCTAAGAAAGTGGAGGACGAGCCAAGATCAAAAAGACAAAACTCAAAAGAGTTGAAAAGTAAAGGTGGTGTGAGGTGTCTAAAATTCAAATGAGATTTAAAAACCAAAACCAGTCCACCTCCTCTGCCCACAGAACGCGGGACATTAAAACACAAACAGTTATCAGGTAAAAGCTCCAACAGAACACCTGACTGAGCAGGATCCAGCTTTCTACGATGCCCAAACAATCCATCTTCTGGGCATTAAAAAAGTCTTTCAAGATAAAAGTTTTGTTCGCAGCAGATCGAGCATTGATCAGTCCAAACCTCCTTGGTGTCGAGGCCGCATCAGGGATCTCCGGCGATGACTCAGCAGCAGAGAGCGTAATCCTCGGGACTTCCAGCAGATTCGATGAGTTGATCCTCCTCCAACAAACTCGTAGCCGAGGCGACTTGACAGGGGAGTCGGACTCCGGGTTACCTCCGACCACAGAGATCAGGCACGGCTTCGGACATGAAAGCAGTCTCCACGGAGCAAACAGACGACATCCTGGTGTACTGGCGCGGGACACGTCAGCAGTAGAAGCGGGACAGCAGGCACGAAGGCGAACAATTCTCCCGCCTCGTTTCCGCCGGCGCCGCCGCCTGATGCAGCGAGGGAAAGCAGCTGTCCGACGAAGGAACTCTGGTACTCCCATGCAAACCGGGTCAAATGGATCAGGATTCAACCGAACAACCAGAGAGGCCGGGTGGAGAGAAAAGTTGAAATCCAACAACGTATCGAGACCATAAGTGAGAAGCGCGCCAGCATTTTGCAAAAACCAAAGTAAAAACAATAAAACAATGAAAAATTGTGTGACAGACAGACGGCAAGCCAAGAACATCGGCGCCATCTTGAATCGACAGATTACCCAGATTACCACCATTTTGTTGTGGGTGTGGCAGGGTGTGCTGCCATCACACCCAGACTGATTTCCAGATAGAAAGCTGTGATTCATCACTCCAGAGAAGGCGTCTGCTCTGCTCTACAGTCCAGCGGCGTTGTGCTTTACACCACTGCATCAGACGCTTTGAACTTGGTGACGTGTGTCTTGGATGCAGCTGCTCGGCCATGGAAACTCATTCCATGAAGCTCTCTGTGTGCTGGCCTTGGGTTAATCTGAAGGGGACATGAAGTTTGGAGCTCTGTAGCAACTGACTGCAGAAAGTCAGCGACCTCTTTGAACTATGCACATTAACATCCGCTGACCCTTTTCCATCAAGCGGCCTACCACTTGGTGGTTGAGTCGCTGTTGTTCCCTAACTTTTCCATTTTGTTATGATAGAGGTGATAGTTGACTGTGGAATATATAGGAGCAAGGACATTTCTCGACTGGATTTATTGCACAGGTGGTGTCCTATGACATTTCCACGCTGGAATTCCCTGAGCTCATGAGAGCGATTCATTCTTTCACAAATGTTTGTGAAAATGGTCTGCAGTCTGCAGCCTCAGTGCTTGATTTTCCAGCAGAGGCTGGCACAAACAGCTCCGACCTCCTCCCGGTAGCACACCTGACTCAAATCATGTGGGTTGTGACCAAATCTTGTTGGTTGCAACTCAAGTCTCATTAATCGAGACCAACGAGATTTGAAGCAACCGACAGTCGTGAGCTGTGTCCAAGGAGCGGGCTCACTGAAGCTTCAATGCCATTTTATGCAGTGAAATTGAGCGTCGGAGCGCCTTTTGACTTGATGGATTAATTTTGTCACACAAAATGATCCCGTAGCTCTCAGTAGAGTGAGTTTTACTGATAAAATGAGCAGACATGTGGCTGAACACTGACTTCTGTCTTAAGCCGGACTTTGGGTCGCAGCTGACGAGCTGTCACTGCGGTGTTCCTTCCCCGGAACAGAATCCACGAGCGAGGCGAGCCCGAGAAGTTTCAACTTAGTCATAATATTTGAGTATTATTTCCTCATCAAGTCTCATGTGCACAACCACAAGAAAACCAAGAAAACCTTTTTTTTCTGCGTCTTTAAACTTGTCGCTGATTTTCATGTGCGTCAAACAGCTGCAGCTCTGTCCCATTCTCGTACAAAGGTTAATGCCAGGTACGGAGGACTTTTATACTCAAATTTCTTGGGGCAGATCGCAAGTTTTCAAGTACTCGGATACTCATTACATCCCTTCTCAGCAGTAAAAAATTTGAGGAGTTTGCAGTCCACTTTACTGTCCACTTCTGATAAGATATAAGTATAATTTTCCACACATCAGAAATGTGTTAAGACAGAATTTTATCATCTTAAAAACATTGCCAGAGTCCGTTCATTCCTCTCTCTTGCCATCACAGAGGTGCTGATGCTTTTATTTGTTAGATTATTGTAAAGTCCTGCTCTCTGGTTTACCCAAAAAGTCTCTTTCAAATTTACAACTATTACAGAACTCAGCAGCACGAGTTCTGACGAGGACCAGGGGGCGGGAACACATTACACCCATTCTAAAATCGCTGCATTGGCTCCCTGTGTGTTTCAGGATTGATTTTAAAGTTCTTTTAATGGTTTATAAATGTTTTAATGGTCTTGGGTCTTCTTATTTAAGTGATCTACTTTTAAAGTATGAGCCCTCGTGGAGGTCCTTTTGCCGTCGGCCTTTTAGTTGTCCCTAAGGTGAGGACCAAAACCTATGGTGAAGCTTCGTTCTGTCACTACGGTCCTCGCCTGTGGAACAGCCTGCAGGAGAACCTCAGGGCTGCAGAGACTGGAGAGGTTTTTAAGAAGAGACTCCAGACCCACCTTTTTCATTTAGCTTTTGGTTGATCTTATCTGCTTATTTATTCTATGAGTTTTAATATATATATTATTGTATGTATTTTGTTGTATGCTTTAAATCTTATTTTTTATTGTAGTTCTATTGTATTATTTCATTTTAGTATTTTCCTATGATTTTGACCCCAGTGTTTCTGTGAGGATCTTTTGTGCCAGGACTTGTTGGTTTGGTCCGGGGTCGTTGCCGCAGTGGTCGCTCTTGCTGGGGCGGCTGGAGTTCTACATTACAGCCTCACAGCTGTGGAGTGGACTTTGTTGCTGTCCCGGTCTGGATGGGCGCTGTTACGGCGTTCCTGTGACTGGACTGCTCTTGGCATGAAGAGATTTCCAAATACAGTTTCTTCACAGCAGAGTCAAGCCTTAAGTTTCTTTTAGAAATTATTTCTTAAGTAGCTTCCTCATTATGTTTGTGGTCATGTGTTGTTTGTGTTAATGGTTGGGAGGGGGGAGCGTGATGGGTGAGTTGGGTTTTTATTCTGTTTTTGTTTTTTTTTTAATGAGAAGCGCTTTTTGTAAATAGAGTTTGATTTTATATTGTATTTCCTCATTGATCTAGATATCAATAATAGGGGGTCTTATACTGTATCACTCGACCACTAAGAGTTCATTCTGTTGCATCCTCTGTTGCTTGTGAGAAGGCACTAGAGAGTTTTGCCTTGATCGATGCCACATAAGCGATTTCTGTAATTAAAATGAAAACATATTTTCTCGATCCTACCCCCAACTCATTTTTAAGTCACTGTGTTCCTGTGAGAAAGAGCTCCTGAACATTGTTAATCGCTTTCTTCAGATTGGGATCTTTCTTACGTCTTTTAAAACTGCTTTGGTGAGACCCACTCTGAAGAAGAGTGGTCTTGAGGCTTTAAATCTAGACAATTACTAACCAGGAACAAACCTTCTAATTTTAAATTCAATTTTAGAAAATCTAGTTTTTATACAGCTAAATGGTTTTCAGTTTTAGACCCCATCACTCTACAGAGATAGAACTTGTCAAGGTTATCAGGGCCTGAATTTCGCTGCAGGATTGCAGGAATCGCATGTTAAAATGAATTTCCACTAACTGAGCTCCTGCAGAGACAATGGAGGTGGAGAACATGGTCCATTCAGACTCGATGTTACCAGCCTCTCTCTGTAGCCTCTCTCTGTACCAGTTTGAAGCTCTCCCAGATGTGGGAGTTAAAGACTTCCTTGACAGAGGGCTCAGCCAGATGTTTCCAGCAGGCCCTCACAGTACGTTTGGGTCTGCCAAGTCTTTCCAGCCTCCTTCCTCGCCAATGAATCCATGTCTGTTATTGTATTTAGAAAATACAGTTTTTATGAATTAAGTTTGTTGTAAATGGTAAATGCTAAATGCCCTGTACCTTTCTACCTTCATTGAAGGCCCAAAGCGCTTTACAGTCACGGACCCATTCACACACACATTCACTCAATGATTGTGGCTGCCGAACACTGGCCCCAACCTTCCATCAGAGGCAATGTGGGGTTCAGTGTCTTGCCCAAGGACACTTCAACACATGGGCGGACAAGGCATTTTATTATTTAAACTAGAAAATATGTGTAAAACGATGCAAAACATACAAATCAAAATAAGAGAGGCTTAATTTTTTTCTTCGTTAAACTGAACATAACCGAAAGAACAAAGCAAGCAGCTGGATTCCACCCTTAGAAAAAAAGTTAACTATTCGATGGTAACAATTTTATTCAAAGAGTCGGATCTTAAAGGTCTGAACTCTTTTAGACATTACTTTGCCCTCCAACTCCATTAAATTTTCTGTATTACCTCAAAGGTGTAACTGAGATGAGGAGGGTAATCCAGATTTAGGTGGTAAATAAGGCCAAACAACATGGCAACTGCCACTCCAACACTTGGTAAGTCAATCACCACTGTCAGGCCTTCAAGGACCACAAGAATGTCTTCTTCCTCACCGCTACCACTCTCCATTATGAGAAAAAATTCCCACCGTGGTGTCCTCGATTGCTTTCTGGATTGCTGTATGGTCTTCAGTCTACAGAACACAGAAAATAGTTTCAATAAAGATTTATTGGTGAAAAATATGACCAGTTTAGCCACGACGACGCAAGCCAGGGTCTCATTGTGCCGGTCACAAGCTCCGATAGTTATAGAGGGTTGTTTCAGGAAGGGCATTCAACGTAAAATCTTTGCCAAACCAAATACGCAAATCAGACTTATGATATCTATGATATCCATAAGGCTCGGGTACATCAATTGGCAGAAGGATGCTGAATCTAGAGTTGCCGGGCAAGAGGTCTAGAGGAAGACTAAAGAAGAGGTTTATGGATGCAGTGAGTGAATACATGAAGGTCACTGGTGTTAGAGTAAAGCAGTGTTTCTCAACCCTGGTCCTTGGGGAACACTCTTCTGCATTTTACAAACCACCCTGGCTCTAACACACTTGCCTGTGATGACAGTCATTCTCAGGCTTCTGCAGAGCCTGATGATGAGCCGAATCTGGTGTGCATAAGCAGGGCAACATGGAAACCATGCAGGACAGTGTCCCCCAAGGACCAGGGTTAGGAAACACTGCCCTATGGCATAATAAAGGTAATCAACCAATAAACCCTTACCCTCTCAGTCTTTTCCAGAATGTGCGTCAGTTTGGTTCCATTCACTCCTCCTCATTTCTTGAATAACTTGATCATTTTGTCTGTGTGAATGTCCAGCTGTGAGAGGAATCTGGACTGAAGGGGCAAAGTAGTTATCCTCTTAAATTCAGCATTTATCTGAAAGCACACACATAAAGCCTTCATACAACTGCAAAAAATGTCAAGGAGAAAATAAGGGGACTAAACCATAGCGATTACATGTTTTGCTAATGTTTTAATTAGAGGATAACTGCCAAAGTTAGCTGCCAGCATACTGTCATATTATTCGGAGGACGTCATTTCTGGGTGAGCGTAACCAATGTTTGGTCTTTTTTGGTCTTTGTTGCTCCTGTCATTGAGAGTATGTTTTGTTAATATCTAAATTAGTGTTATCTTGTTTGGTATTCAAACATTATAAGTGTCTTCTTTAACATTATAGTGTCTAAGTGCTGTTTAAGCAGATTGCGACATAGTTTCTTTCCCTTAGCCAAACACTGCTAGCCTTTGCTAAGTGCTAGCATGGCTCCACCTCGTCTGCTTTAACTCCTCTGTCCTGCTCCATGTGCATAATGTTCAGCGAAGATCCTGCCTTCTTTAGTGAAGATAGTGGCAGATGTGTTAAGTTTAGCCTTATTTTTGACTTGGAGGCCAGGTTAGAGCAGTTAGAAGAGCGGCTACACACATTGGATGCTAAGCCTGTTAGCCAAATTATTACCCGCAGTGCAGCTCGCAATACCGGAACAAAACTGCTGAGCACTCAAGCTCCTCTCGGGTAGCAGCCAGGGAAAACCCAGGATGGATTTGTACCGGTGGGAAAGAAGCATGGTGCTAAACGTAAACACATAGAGCTCCCGAAGTTCCAGCTACATAATAAGTTTTCCCCCCGTGGCAACACGCCAGATTAACCGTCAACTCTAGTTATCGGTTCAGGTCAGGTGTTATCCAGGAGCCAGAGTTGGTGACATAGAAGGAAACCTTAAAATGTTAGCTCAGAGTAAACCCAGGTTCGGTCGAGTTGTGATTCACACACATCTAATGACGCCCAACGGGGACAGTCAAAAGTTCTTAAATTAAACGTTGAATCTGTGTAAACTTGCTAAGTCGATGTCGGACACTGTTATTTTCTCTGGTCCGCTCCCAAACCTAGTCAGCGATGAAATGTACAGCCGCTTTTTATCATTTAACTGCTGGTTAGCCAAATGGTGCCCACAAAATGGCGTTAGCTTCGTTGACAATTGGAGAGCGTTTTGGGGAAAGCTTGGTCTCATGTGGAGAGATAGCATCCATCCAACTTTTGACGGCGCCGCTCTTCTCTCTACGAACATTTCTGGTAGCATTAACCGTACAACCTGACAACCCAGGGAAAGTTTCTGGGCACAGAGCAGCAGTTTAAAACTCTCCTCTGAGTTCCCTTTAGCGCTGGTGCAAAGCCCAGCACAACACAGAGTTAGTCCAGCAGCTGCGAGCTTTAGCTTATGTACTGAAAGTCGAGCGAAAGGAGTGAAATATAGAAACTTAAAAGTAAAGCTACTAATACTCTCAATAACAACTAGCAAAATCATGATGTCATTAAATGTGGGTTACTAAACATTAGATCCATTTCTTCCAAGTCCCTTTTAGTTAATGAATTAATGATAACAAACTTATCCTGCTAGCTCTAACAGAAACCTGGCTTCAACAGGATGACTATGTTAGGTTGAATGAAGCAACCCCCCCTAATTATAATAACTATCAGAAATCCAGGATTTCTGGGAAAGGAGGTGGGTTAGCAGAAATATCACAGTCTAGCTTACTTCCTAACACTAAAGCCAAACACATTTATAGTTCCTTTGAAAACATCATATTGTCTATAAATCACTCAAACAGGAAAACTCCAAAATATGTTTTATTCATAATTATTTATCGTCCTCCTGGCCCGTACTCTGAATTTTTAACTGAGTTTGCAGACTTTCTATCAACTATTTTTTTTAGATTCTGATAAAATAAAAATAGTAGGGGATGTTAATATTCATGTCGATGACTCTAGTGACTGTCTAGGAAATGATATCTCAGCTTCATTAGATAATGTTGGTTTCACACAAAATGTAAAGGAACCCACTCACTGTCACAAGCACACCCTGGACCTTGTTTTAACTCATGGTATAGAGATCAGCTGAGTGTGCTCCCTCATAACCCCACACTCTCGGATCACTTTCTAATCATCTTTCAGTTTGTTCTAGAAAATTCCACCGCTCCAACAAATAAAGAACAGCTCAGAAGAACATTGACTGACCGTTCTGTATCTGAATTTAAACTTACAGTCCAACCAATATTTAGTAACATGCTGAGCAAACACTCTGAGAGCAGCTCCCACAGTTTCAGTCCCAGAAAAAATGATCAGTTTGTTGATGACTCAATGGAGACCCTCAGGAGAACACTTGATGTTGTTGCTCCTTTGAAATCAATAACTATTTAGACAAAACAGAGTATCACCAATGGTACAAAGCTGAAACACGTTCCCTTAAACAAGTAACCAATAAGTTAGAAAGAGAATGGGGCCGATCCGGCTCAGAGCAGTCCCTGAATAACTGGAAATAAAGCCTTTTAAACTATAAAAAATCTCTGCGTAAAACCAGAACCCAATACTATTCAACTTTAATATCACAGAATGGAAGTAAACCAAGATTTCTTTTTAGTACTATAGCCAGACTGACCAGCAGTCACAGCTCAGTGGAACCACATATTTCTGCCACTCTCACCTCTGAGGAATTTCTTTCATTCTTCGATTGTGAAATCCTAAACTTTAGACAAAAGGTGAATAAAGTTATCCCTACTATCAGCCCAGAGCAGGCTAAAACAGTCGAAACAAAGGCATCTATAGAAACCTCTGTAACATTAGACTGCTTTCACTGCTGTAGATCAAGCAGAATTAACATCACTTATTACGTCCCCCAAAAGCTCCAATGGTCTTAGACCCAATCCCCACTAAGTTTTGACGACTGCACACGAGGGGTTTCTTCGGCTCTCAATTCCTGACGTTTTTTGGAGCGTTTTTTATATATTCTTTATATTAAGTAGCAGATATTCTGCTACAGAGAGAGCTGAACATGGCACCTAAAGCTGAACTGGCAGAACTTAAAGCTGTATTGGCAGATATCCAGGCCAAACAAGCAGACATCCAAGCCAAGCTAACTTCATTGCTGGCTATGGAAGCTTAGCTAGCTCCATTGCTGGCTATGGAAGCCAAGCTAACACCTCTGCTGGCACTCGTGCAGGAATTCCGACAAGAAAAAGTACGAAATGAACAACAGGATAATCGGCTTGACCTCATGGATAGAAGACAGAATGACACGGATCAACAACTAAGAAGGAATAAAATCATTCTTACGGGATTTCAAATCAAACCAAGAGCTAAGTCTGGAGAAGCTAACGTTAGCACGGATGCTAGCGGTGCACCTATGGCAACAGACGAAACCGTTGAAGCTCAAGTCGGATCATTCCTTACTTCTAAAGGGATTTCCTTGGATTTGAACGAAATTGAGATCTGCCACCGGCTTCCCAGGAGAAAGGAGTCAGATAAACCAGCGATCCTCATCAGGTTTGTGAATCAAAAGCACAAAATTGCTCTGATGAAGCACAGAAAACTGCTAAAAGGGTCCGATGTTTACATTAACCATCATTTATCGAAAAATAACGCATTGGTGGCAAAACATGCCCGACTCCTGAAGCGGAAAAAACAGATCCAGAGCACATGGGTGCAGAATTCCAGGATCTTCGTTACACCAAACGGGCCACCGGGCCTGACCAAGGCTGTGGTCATTACCAACATGAAAGACTTTGAGAAGTGTGTGGTCACAGACGTCTGAGCCTTTATTTGAATCGAAATAAGAAACAAATATGATTTCAAGAAATTATGGCGCCGGGATTTACCACTAACTCTTAGACCAACTTTGACCTGATTTTCAGCAACGATTTCTGCAGTCATAACAACGAGGAGAACTCTATAAACTCTGTTCTAACCTGAAGGACGGCTGTTAATCAGGAGCAGAACGTTGGAATACAGTCTTGGCTCATGGCATGAATCATCACTTGACATAGTTCCCTGAAATGTGATTAATGTCAAAGGATCTACTAATGAAACAACCTGCACTTGTTGATTTTCTACATCTGATTAAAGTAAATGATCTCTCAGACACATGTTTTATTGTTGCCTCTTACTTGATCTGAGGAAATGACTTTTCTGATGAAGACAGCCAGCATCTACTTGATATTTACTGATTTTGATCTTTTGGTTTTGTCTTTCTTTATTCTTTACTTTTTTCTTTAATTACTATTATTGTGTTTATTATCATTTTTGATTTATTTCACATCATTGATTTTTTTAATGATATAACTATTCTTAAAAGAAAAACAAAAACAATTTTTTGATCATTATTCTGTATTAGCATTATTTTTGTACGTGCTTCAATGAAGTTTAAAATAGTGTTCTATTTACATGCATAGCAGTATGACTTATTGTTACTCAAGGATGTTTAATTACCTGTTTGCTGTCAGTACAGTATAAGAACCTGATTATTAGTTACGAACCGGTTGATATCTAATGTAAAGTAAATGGCATGGTCGAGTCGGGGTTGGATTATATAAGTTCACTTCCTCCCACTCCCTTTCAAGCAGTCAATATTCTGATGTCTAGTTATCCTATGTTTGACATGACTACTGTTGCAAATCTTTGTGGGTGTTGATTGTGTTACACATGTCTTGTATATCTTGTCTGCTTGAAATAAACCATTTCAATTCAATTCAAATTATTACAAACCTCACTCATGTGAAAAAATGCTGGCCATCTTGTCTTGAAGTCTTGAACCATTGACTGCTCAGAAATGACTTCTTGTCTGCTGTATGAAAAGGTTTTCTCCATTTTGCTTATAATTATTTCCCTGTTTGTCCTCGTCACATCATCAAGACGTTCAACTCTCAGCCTTTCCAGGCTTGTGTCTGATTCTCCAATGGGATGTGGGGGGCAATAATTAACTTCTGACTGTCGAGGCTTCTTTATGGAAGCTGCAAGAGTTGTTTTTCCCTCTGGGTTGTTCTTCAGGGAATTGATAGTCACTTCAGCACATCCAAGTTTTCTCAGATGAGTGTGGTACATGGCTAGCTTATTGGCCTTCCATCCACCGTGTCCAGTGAAAGAACCTCTCTCACTCAAGCAAGGAGGCTTTGAGACAAGTGCCTTTGCCACAGCGTTTAATTCCTTGCCACTGCAGTAAAGTTTGTATTTGATGATTTCTTGCACCAGGGTTTCAAGAATGTTTGATTCAAGTTTTGGATCAGGAATGAGTGCAGTGCCATCTTTTTTGTATGTAGCATTGCCTCTTTGAAGTATGAATCATAAGAAAACTGAGGCACAGGGAAATTGACTGGCCATGTTGATCTTGAGCTAGAAGAATCCGAAGAGGACAGAATGTCTGTGTCAATACACTCAGAAGACAATGAAAGAGGTGACAATGGAGGCTGAACCACCGAATGACAGAGATAAGTATCATCACACTGGGCATTTTCAGTCAGGATCACTTTAATTCTCCCCTTATCACTGAGTTCTTCCACTCTTGTAAGGTTTGTAAATACATTTCTAAAATGCTCATCCATAAACCGAAAGTATAGTTGATGTTGATTGTTGTCTTCTTACCTCCTGAACCACTTCATCAACTAATCTTCAGAAACCATCTTCAAACAGCAGTCTTTTAGAGTTTTCAGCATCCAGGATAACCCTTAGCACCTTGAAGGCCAACATTGGTGATCTCTTAATCTGTGGGTAATAACAGAAAAGGGTACTTATTCCATTATGAACAGAGAGTCCGGGTAGAGGTGCTTCAATCAGCAGACTCTACCTTTGAGGGAAAAACCCTCTCCTTTATACAGTCACATCGCATGAGAAGAGAGAGAGCCAATCCCTCCTCCCAGGCGACGGCTGTTTCCTATCTGTGCCGGTTTTGAAAACATGTTTACGAAACTGGATACAATTGACTCTCCGCACATATCACATGAATGGTGATGAGGCGCATACCATTGATCACATCAGTTACAAAAGTGCACAAATCACATAAATGGTGATAAGGCGCAACCTTTGTTTCATCACAGCACAGAGCATGGTTACACAAGTGGTCATATGAATGACCCAGTTAGGGGGTGAATTGGGACACCATAAACTTCCCATCACACCCTCTGAAACTCTCAAAGCTAAAATCTTCATAGAAGAATAAGTTGTATTTAGTGGAATTAAAACAATCCTCTCTTGCAATTGAAAATGTATATATATTTGGTAAACCAAGCACATTCTGTGCAGGAGACAGGCACAGGGGAGATTGATTGACAAGGTCTGCCTCGGCTGGGACAGAGCTTAGTGCTCTGTGTGTGGTGGTGCTGATCAAATATTGCCGTTACCATGAGCTAGCACATAGGTGGAACGGTATGGAAAAGCAAAATAATGAGAATAATAGTAATAATACTGTTTAAAAATTTCCTTCAAGTTCGGTCTTTACAATGGGGAAAAGAGCAAACGAATCCACTACAGTGATGATAAATCCCCCAAGTGAAATTAGGCTATTGGGGGAAAAAAAACCCGCTGTGCCCACTTCTCTGTCAAGGGTGAACTCTAACGGCATAACTACTCACGCTCTTTCCAGCACATCTTTGAAACTCGCTGCATTTAGCACTGAATCTGCCTGCACAGTAAAAGTACGTTTTACTGCAAACACCTCCCCCCTCTTTGCCGCCAAGTGCTGGGTTCGAAGGGCAAAAGTGGCGCGCATGGCCTTAAATTTGTAAACTATGATAAAAGTGGATTACAATAAGCTCTTCCCCGTGAAAACACACAAAATAATATTAAATGTGATATATCTTCCTTCAAGTAATTTGTTACAGTAAATTAAACTTACCTTTTACAAGTGACTGGACGAGCAGGTGCTTGCAGCTTCTGTAAAATGGCTGACTCCCCTCCTGGAATGCTTCTTGGCAGATGGGGTTTACCAATTTCAAATTAAGGAGCAAAGGGCGAAACGTAACTATTTCAGCTTTTATCGAGATGATTTAAGTATCTGAACTGCCTTAAACTGAGTGATCGTCAAGAATGGAAAATGTTTTGAAGGCAAACATCATTTGTTCATGTTTAACACACATGCTTAGTACTTATAAACCGTTTTTTCAGTGTAGGAGGTTTTTACTTTAAAATAGTTCCTGAAACCTTTTTTAGATTTACCCCAAAATGTGTTATTTATAAAGAACCAAAATGAGTGGGATTTTTTTTTCTTGCATGAAAGTTTTGACTAAGTAAAACCATATTTTCTTTTTTTTTTTATTAAATGACCCTACCAGTACCCACCTGGTACTACACTTCACACCAATTTGTCTTTAAGCTCATGAATCCTGTGACATTCTAAGTGATCCTGCTTTTGTAAGTTCACCGCTCTAATTTATTTTTAAATACAAACTCCCTGGTGTGCACACTCCTAAATTAGATGGCATTGCCATGAAGCAGTTCATCTTCTGTTGCATTGTACCACAGCGCCATCTTAGCTTTATGAATGACCTGCGTCATTAGCACGTTTGCTGAGTTTAGCAGTAGCCTATGTATGCGGGGCCCTGCAGCCAATCAAGTTTAAATTTTGAAACCTTTTTGCTATTTACACAACCTCTTGCTGCACCGTCTGTTGGGTTTTGCATACCGCAGCCAATTTGTTTTTGGTTTTAGTTCAGCGTCCCGCTGAGGAAGTGATAAAAACACAGAGAATTATTAAGTAGAAAGTGTGATTGACGTGTGTTTGTGTGTCCTCCTGTTTCACTGCACCAAATACATTGACTCTATTTTTAATCCTACTAAGCTAGAAAGCTGATGCCAAGAATAGATGGATCTGCTCACTCTAGAAGTTGAAAGCAGTGAGGAAGCACCTGCAGCATGCTGTCCTAACAACTGTAGTACAGCTTTGTATGAGCAAAAAGCTTTTTGAGGAAGGTCCACTCAAAGTGCAACCTGTGTGTCACTTTCTGTTCTTGGAATCACATCTGATGGTTAAATCAGTACATCTTTGTAACAAACATGGAAAAAATGTCACGGTTGTTGCCATTTTAACTGATAACTATGACATATTTAGCTATAGAGAGATCTTCACTTCCTATAGTATGTGCCACAGGTTGAGAGATTTTGTGTTTTTGTTTGGATTAATATCTGCAGGCACAACCTTCTGATTTTGAGGAGGGAGATATATATATTTCTTCCCATGAGCATCGGTTCCGTATGTTCAGTTCCGTGGAGTATGAAGGCCAGCTGTACATGACTCCCCAGAACTTCATTGAGTCTGTTACTATGAGTGAACCAAGAGGTAAGTATAAAAAAATGAAACATTTTGCAGTTTTGTCTGAGGCATAGTACAATGTCATTATTATTGCTTTGATGTTTGGATTTTTTAATGAATGTCCAAATAATACATTTTTGTAAACTCTAAGATTGAAATCAGTTTTATTCTCAATTTGAAATTAAAAAGAAACAATTATTTCATCAAAAGAAGTGATAAAATGACAACATGGTTTATTTAAATATCAATCCATATGTTCATCAAAGTTTAAATGTTTCTTTGTGAATCTATCTTTGAAGCTGGTTATCAGTTTATAAGTTCACTATAAAATCTTTGCTTGACAAAAACTGCTTTACATAATATTTCAAATGTAATGTTCATTTTCTATAAAGCCCCTTGTTTGGAATATAAATCATTTTCTGATTGTTTCCCAAAAGAGAAACAGTTGAAGTTTTTATTTATCATCAGGTTGAAATGTACGCATGGTTTCTATTGCAATGTAACAATACATACATATAAATTATATACCGTATATCTTTCAATAGTAGCCGGGGCGTTTATTTAAAAAAAAAAAAAAAAGTTGGCCGACCCGGCATTTATTAGAGACCAGCATCTATTGGAGACCGGCGTTTATTCCATCACAGACATAATGATGATGATGGTTAAAGGGTTCATTTTGGGATGAAATTCGGTCACAAAACGCAGAAATCAGCGAATGAAAATTTCTGGATTTATTGAAATGATGAAAACATTTTATTCTGTTCTGATTAGCACTGGCCATGCACGTTTCTTTTCTCTTTGAGTCGTCAATCTCTGTACCAAAAATCAGTTTCACTTTAATGCTGATCGTTTTCCTGGAGACACTAGGATCTTTTCCTTTGCTCATGTTCAAACCAGTTCTTCTAATTTGTTGCTGCTTTCTCTGCTCTGCTAGGTTTCAATTAAATTAACTTCCAAATTTTAATAAAAATAAATTACTTATTAAATTAACTAGGCCTAAGACAATAATATAATTTAAAATACTCTAAATTAGAACTTCAATTTTTGAACACCAAGATTCCCCCCTCCATCAATTTTCTTAACCTGTACATTTCTCTTACGGTCACTGGGGTAGCCAGAGCCTAACCTGGCCACTATTGGGTGAAGGCAGGGTACACTCTGGGTAAACTCTGGACAGGTTGCCTGCCTGTTGCAGGCCTACACAATCACTTTAATCTACAGGCTTTTAAAGTAGCCAATCAAGCTTTGAAGCATGTTTTTGGAATTTGGCCAGAGAAAACCCAAACACACAAAAAATACAAACTCGACACAGAAAGGTTGCAGCCGGGATTCGAACCACTGTGAGGTGAAAGGGCTAATCACTTCACCACCATGCAGCCCATTACAAACCTATTACAAACCATTACACTGTAATGGTGTAGTGAACCAAGTAAAATAACCTCCTGAAGGATTGCTCCTAATCCTTCCATTACAACTTGATTTTGTATGAAGTTCATTACACCCACAATATTATGCTTTACATAACAAGGGATTTAAACTAATGATAAACTTTTAATGTCCTGCGAGCTTTTGTGGCTAAACCGGACCCACTCCAATGAAAATTGTGCTTTAGGTGTTTTTAACATGTTCTTGTTACATTTTGCTGATGATGAAAGAAATATAAAAAATATATAAGGAAAATAAAGTTAAAATATGTGTTTGAGTATCTCATTATTCAAACTACTGTGAATCAGAAGGAGGCAAAAAATATGAAAATGCTTGTATTTGTGACGTATAAAATATACTGGGTGGGCCACACTGCAATTTTTTTTTAATATACCTAAGATTATTAATCTTAAAAGTAGTTGTAAAATCGAATTAATCTTGATTTTAGATATAAACAACAGTATGTGTCAGATTATTAAACTTGTTTTAAGAAAATTATGTTTTGTTTTTCTTATTTAGTTTATAAATCTAAAAATGTGTTATTTAAAATCAAAACAAGAAAAAAAACTTGCAGGCCTGATTTATGGACAAGAAATATACTAACCTTAACCCTCTTTTTTGTGGTTCCCTTGCAGACAGGAGGCCCTGGAGGTCTCTGACCAAACAGGTGGGAGACATTTTCTCTTCCAGACATCTTTGGCTTCAGCTAAAAGCTTTTTATTTAATGCACACATTTAGCACTGCTACTATTGTTTGTAATACATCTGCAGTTGTTATAAGCTGTTATATTTATTGGTAGTAAATATACTAAGTGTACAGGTGTTCTTTACATTATTTGTTTGCCTATTCAGCATAATAAAACACAACGTCTTGTTCATAAAAAAAGTTGTTAATATTTTGACATATTTAAAATGTATTAATACTGGTATTAATAAATGCTACTAGAAAAGTTGCATTTCCTACATAAATACATTTGATTGGAAAATTGCAGAAGGTGGTTGCTTTTCATTGCTTAGTTGCTTAATTTTTAGTAGAAGTACCACTGTTCACTGAATAGCAAACGGTGAACAGATTGATGAAGCTTAATGCATAAAGTTTGCAGAAGTTTTTGGAGTTATAGGTCTTAACCTGCAGAAGAATCCATTACCATTGTAATGAAACACATTTGTTCAATTGCAGAAAGGCAATAAGTGGCAGAAAACCTGTATGTTGCACAAAAGCATTGCAGAAGAGAGCAATACTGTCCATGAATGCCAGAAATTTGTGCAATTGTAAAAAATGTGTTGGAATGCAGAAAAGACATAAATGACAGAGACCACAAGATGCAAAAAAAAAGTGCAGAATGCAGCAATATCGCCTAAAAATGGCAGAAAAAGATATGTAAAAAAAAAAAAAAAATTAAAGTAGAAAATCGCAGGCTAGTTGATAAAGAACAGGAGGAGAATAGGAGGAGTCTGTGAACTTTATGTCAGTCTAGGAACAGTGGGGAAAAAGATATTTGCCCCATGATTTTGTGGGTGATATTAAAGGAAACTAAAGAGCTTTTCCTTCGTTTTGCTAAAAGAAATCATGTCACTGCGCCAAACGTTGATGGAGTTACAGCAATTTGTTCGGACAAGTTTTGTCTTAAAAAAAATTCCTCCTCAATCTAAGTGGTTACGTCATCCTCTTCAGATGTTCCTAAAATCAGGCAAAAAGTTCAAAATTGCCTAAATTCAAACTGCTGTAGTTCAAAAACCATATGACATAGCCAAAACAATAGTAATACCTGTGAAGCCCAATCTACCTACTACATTTTAAAGTAAAAATTGTAAAGTTGGGAAGTTGAAGCACTGTCTCCACTGATGTCTACTATATTTGAAATTTAAATAACTTCAAAAATTTAACTTTAAAATTTTCAAACAAAGAATTATTTAGAAAAAGCAGAAAAGTCCGCAGAGTAGATTCAATACATGTTTGAATGTAGAAGTAAGGATTGCACAAAGTTTGAAGTTGCACAAGACCCTTCCTCATTCATTTCTATGGCAGAAAATGCAGCAATTTTGTAGAATTGCAGAAATACCAAAAGTTGCTGAAGAGATTTTTAAAGAGAGAGGATGAGAACTAGTATAGTTTTAAGCTGATTCACAAAAGGGAGCATTTCAATGGCTAGACCATTTATAATGTATATAAATGTAAACAGACAGACGGGAGAAGCCTGTTTAGGGGTACTAAAAAAACATAACGAAATAACCATTCTACCAAGAAATATGTTGGACCATTTTTTTCTGTTTGATAACATAAGATCCATTCAGATTTCTGTCATGGCTCTAGCGCCTCTAAGCATCTGTGAAAGGAGACATCTGCACAGGCCATGGACCTGCCAGCGGAACCGCTCCTCCTGGGTGGGAGCGGCTATGGATGAAGTGATTTTTATGAAATCTTGGTTGGTGATTTTACAGAGGATCTGTGACTCCAACAATTCTGTTTGTCACTCAACTTTTAAAGAGCTGTGATGCTGTGGGACCTCTCTGGTGCCTGTTGTGTGCGGCTTAGCACAGCCACTTCCTTCCAAGAAGTGCATTTTATTTTTAAAGAAGTGTTTCCATTGCCATTTTTTTAAATTTGTTCATTTTGATACGCCCCTAAAACCACCTCCTCCAAGCTCAAAAACGTTTTTCAATAAATGCGAGTTTTTTCGAAATTGTGGTGTTTCCATTAAGCAAATTTACAATGGCAAATGCAATTTGCACAATTTCAGAGGTACTGGAAACGCAACTAATGAGACTCTTCCATTATCAGTGTTAGTATGAGTCAGGAAGACATCAAAGGGTCTGACAGGCAGATGTTTACAAACACTAGCAGCACAGGTGCAGCTCCTCTGCCTAATGAGACAGCAGAATCACTGAGCTGAGCTGATTTCAATGTATTTCAATGGAAGTCACCACCTCCAAACAAATGTTCATATCTTTAAAAATCTTCCACTTATCAGAAAAGTTGAACCCTTGAAAGCAACAGAAGGTTTTGGGCTGTCATGAACATTTCATGTCTGTAGGTTCAAGCATGTTCTCATAATCGCAAATAAAAAAAATTAGTGGGTGTTTGAAAAAGCCAGAAGATTTAATATGGACAGGTAAAGGTCAAGGCAAGTTTGTGTCAGTCTAGGGGCTGTGGTTGTGTTTGCAGAAGGGCAGAAGGCTGTTGCTTTTATTTGCTTAATTGCAGAAAACAGGCTTTTCCAATGACCATCAATAAAAAAAAAATGTAGAGATTAGAGTAAAGTCATTAATGATTGTATTGAATATAAATCAGTGAAATCCATCATAGTGTTTTGTCTGTATGTTATACACTATGGTGAAATTACTTTAGTCTTCTTTTTATTCCCTTATAGAGCTGTCCTCTGTTCTTCTGGTTCTGCACAAACTTTTCTGGAACTTAGTTTCTAGAAACTTGACCTGCAGAAATAACACATTTTAACTCAACATCGTATTTGATGTTTTATTGGAGTTTACTGTTGGTGTCAGTTTATGTAGATGTTCAAATGTCATTTTCAATATATTTTAATGTTTTTTCACATATTTATTTATTTACTGATTTAAATGTTATAGAATCATCTAGGCTGGCTGGGTCCGTTTCTAGCCCTGTGGGGGTCCTAGAGTAGATGCTGGTTAAGGGCCTCCATTTTGTAAACTGTAGTGAAGAGATTCCTAACCCCTTTGGTCTACTAATTTGGTCTACTTTGCTCTATGTAAAAAAAAAAAGAAACACTATAAATGAATAAAAAGGGAAAAAAATTCTCTTTACCTCAATAAATAGAAGAGATTCAATAAACTAGCAATTAGAACTAGAAAATTGCATTTCCTGCGGAAATACGTTTGATTGCAGAATTGCAGAAGGTTGTTGCTTTTATATACATAATTGCAGAACTTTTAGCAGAAAAGGCTAAAATGTTTTAAAATGAAAACAATTTTTAATAAATTGCTAAAGTTTGTTTAATTACTTAGTACACTGTTTGGATATTGCTGAAATGTTAGCTAAAAGCCAAATAAGCTTGAAAAACCTTGGTAGATGCCAAATTAGCTCAAATAGCTAGCATATTGCTGAAATGTTAGCTAAAAGCCAAATGAGCTTGAAAAACCATATTTGGTGCTAAATTAGCTCAAACACCTAGCATATTGCTGAAATGTTAGCTAAAAGCCAAATTAGCTTGAAAAACCTTATTAGGTGCTAAATTAGCTCAAACAGTTAGCATATTGT